>JAADVF010000205.1:0-41187 GCA_023334555.1 Elongisporangium undulatum
TCAACTGATATTTTGATTCGTAGATCCAATATGTTCGCAAATTCGCTTCGGTGGCAAAGTTGCTCCGAAATGTTCCCGAAATTTTTCCCCTGTGGCTATGGAGGACCCCAAGAACCCAGACATGTACAGTATTCCATGCAAGGATGGGTTAATCGATGTCTAAAATCCATGGAAATGCTTTTGAACAACATGCAGTGTTCGTACTTTCAGCTTTTGATTATCTCGCTACCGAAAACGCCAAAAGAATGATGTTTTTGCGATTATCTGTTTCAAGCGAAGCTTTGCAAGCGGAGTCAATATCGAATTCAGTTGAACGTGACTGTATCGAATACAATAGACGCGTACAGCAAGCAAAGGAAGCAGGATTTGTCATACCACCTCCTCCACCAAGTATAAAACTCATCGCAGATCTCCGCAAAGGGATCAACGCCAGCGAAGCATCATTTTTTGGGGTCCAATCAAGCACGTGCTCTTGCGAGGCATGATCTATTTGGATACATATCACACTTTGGAGCCTTGCAAGTTTTTTTTACGATATCTCCATATTTTGCTGGAACTTACATCATAAGTGTCAATACTGGAATACTCGATGAAGATAAACTTATACTAGCAAATTCATTTTTGCTGCCAAATCGAAATGAAAGACGATTAATTGCAGCAAACAATCCAATGCAGTGTGCTTTATATTTTGACCGCGTCATTGAGATAACAATCGGCATAATACTCGCGTGGGATACAATATGTGGGCGACCAAAACGACAAGGTGGAATTTTTGGGATTACACGTGCTTTTGCTGCATGGCAGAAACTCAAATTGCAGGAGACTTGCATGCGCACTTCACTGTTTGGCTTCATGGTTTTCCTTCAACAAATATGGCACGCCAGCGAATGAAAGATGATGAACACTTCAGAAATCGTCTGACAACGCTTGCAGATACATTATCTGTTACACGTGTTCTTGTTGTCGACTTTGTAGTAACATGCCCAAATGAAAAATGTGATGGAAAACTAGAAGTTTTACCCACAGCACTGGAAAATTTCAAAAAACACATCGCCTGGTGCGAAACCATTTCCAACAACAGAATGCTCGCTATGCAACACATTATTTGCAGACAAGGATTTTATGAATGCTTCTAATATTTTACAAGGTGGAAAAGAACTGACTGATTATCAAATCGATTTTATCAAGTGCAATTCAAATCCAGATCGTGACCATTACTCCGACGAGCTAAAAGCAAGTGTTATACTACGAGATGTTCAAACGCATTACTGGCATCACACACCATCGCGCTTCAAGGTGACCAAACGCACCCCTAAAGCGCTTGTGTGTCGATTTTTCAAACCGGTGGATGCGAATCAAGATGCTGCTTTTTATGATCATTTTTACTTGGTCATTCATCGACCAATTGGATCCGAATACGTGAATTCTTACAAAACTATCACGCTTAAACTGCTCCGGTGCAATCATGATATTCGCTTGGTCATGGAATGTGGCAGCAAAGACGTTGTATCGTACATGTGTTCATACGTCATGAAGCCGCAGAATCCAATCGAAAATTCAATTGCTTACTCCTTAGCCGCATTCAAAGAAGCAACTCGGTCCATTGAAGCAAGACAAACATCTCGTGAAATGACTCAACGGCAACGAGGGAACAGAATTTTGACTTCCATGCTACATTCCATGATCAACAAGCAAGAACTTGCTGCTTCAATAGCTGCTCTGTACATATACAGATGTTCTCCCTTCTGGTTTTCACATGAAGTTGTACGAGCCAATATTTCACAGCTCTTTCATGCATTTGAGGATTTGATCGACATGAAAAGAAGACATTCTAGTGTCTCCAGATATTTTGAATCATCAACAATCGGATATCAAACACGCTTCAATTTTTTGGCTGAATATTGGTTTCGACCAATACGTTTGGACGACTTTTGGCTCAACAAAACTTTTGAAACACATCATTTGGAGTATGCGTCTAATTCCAATGCTCTCAACGATCAAAGAAAAAATATTTAAGCCCATTAAGAATGGGCTAAAAAGTGTCGTTGTTACTATCGGCAAGCAAATTCGTACTACTGGGCACATATCTACCTAAGAAGAAAAAAACTTTTTTTATCAAGCAATGCTTATTCTTTTCAAACCACATCGAAAATAGTCGTTTATGGACAACCATGAATCATATGAATCTGCTTATTCAAATTTTATGGCATCAACGATGACAGAAGCAGTCAAAGATGCTCAAACCTATTTAGACAATATTGACATTTTTTCTGAGCACTCCCAAACTCAACAGTCGGATGAAGAAGCATTAATTAGCAGGTATTCAACCATTGGTGATTTATTTGGAGAAACCCCTAATGACAATGAAAAAGACTCCTCAGCCAGTGAAGAAGACAATTTGCATAGTGCATTTCTTGATTTGGACGCGACTGAGCCTTCAATTACAACGCGTTTCGTCGCAACAAAACAAATATTGAATGATGACCCGGCACTAACATCTTCAATCAGAGAAGTTACAATCAATCAAAAATTCCTGAGCGGCTGACTGATTTTCCGTCACGATCTCTCGAGGATTATGGACGTTGTATTCGAGATCCAACTGAAAACTCATATCAATCGTACATAAGCGAAACAACTGATTTTACGGAAATGTACACATCATATGAAACCCGTCTTGAGCGATTATCGGAGTGCTTCCAACCTGTCCCATGGGTTTCGACCCTAGTTCAATCAAGCCGTCACGAACAATTACCACTTTTGCCTCCTATTGCAGCAGCGTCATCTTTCTTTCAGCTGAAGTTTACACATTCCCGATGCCTCCGTCTGCTGGACCTTACGATATCAAGCCTCAAATGATCGCATACCTTGGTGGTGAAGCTGGAACAGGAAAATCAACAGTTATTCATGCAATTTTGCGTTTTGCACGTGGTTGGAATCGCCCACGAACAGTTGACACAATGGCATTTACGGGAGTTGCTGCTATTAATATCGATGGTAAAACAATACATAGTGCACGTAACCTCAGTGTTGGTCGACGACAAGCGAACTCTCCAGCAATGGAAATGAAACAATGATTCCAGGAAGTAGTTTAGACGATTATTGACTAAATATCAATGACAGATCAGACTTTGCTTGGTCGAGCTGAAGAGGTTTCTCGTAAAATGGCAAAAGACAATGGGAAGGTATTTGGTAGAACTCAAGTTTTGTCTCACTATCTGAAACCCATCGGCTACTGAAAAAGTCGATGTGTCCAAGTTCGAAGTCGGGCATGCTTGTCGTCACTACTGTGACTCTCTGGAACGGCGCGCTCCAAGGAACCACGAGAATTCAATACCTTGCGTAAGGTTTTCCATCCCCCCTCTCGCTCGCCCGTGTGCAAGATTCACACCCTTCTCTGTCGCCACCTATTTTCCGTCAACATTGAAGTGTTCACGCAAACAGATGGACGTCACAAGTGTCGTTTAAATGTCTCCCTTCTCAATGAAACACGCAAGAGATGGTAATCCTGTTCACAAATTCGAACGTTTTCAACCGTCTCATCATTTATCAAACAAACTAACAAATAGCATTAACCGTTAATACGTTCAGCATGCGAATTATCTGCGCTAAGAGATGATCGCGTGCACGCACGCCTTAGTTTTGAGTTTGAACGATGTTATTTTAGTTTGGCCGTGAAATGGTGTATAAAAAAGTAGCAGTTTAAATCGCACTTTACTAAAGAGAGACTCTTCGGCCCGGGACACTGTAAAAAGCCAAGCGGACACTTCGGCCCGGATGTATGTAGTGTGCAGTATCTAGGATACGTTTTTCTTACAGTTTATTTCGTCCTAGTTTTCAATGTCCCATTGGAGATAAGCGTTGTAAACGGTAAACTACACAACCAAATTTACGCAGGTATCAGTAGTTCTTCAAGCCTGATTCGACCTTTATTAAACCTCAAAACGTTGATAACGATACGATACTTGTGTTTGGTGGGGGCTCGTGTTGAATATTGAATGATAGAGGTAGTGCTAGAGTGAAGGCTGTGAAAATAAGACATTCGGGATCAACATATAGTCCAAAGCCTTGGAGTTGTCTACACATGCTCTCTGTATGTGTTGATTCGTCCAGTTGCCCTATTTGAGAAACGAGAGGGTCAAAGTGACAGTCATCGATGTATTTATTATTGCAAGCATGCGATTGCAGTGCGGCTTTCACGGCTTTGATCTTGTCCATCGCCACTTTGAGTCGATTTGGTCGAATCAAATCGCTTGATTCCGAAACGTGGTCGCACAAAGTGTCGAACGCAATCAGTTAAGCAGGTCAAATCCTTGCGATTTCTCTCGGTGCCCGCGTTTCTGACTTGTCGTAGGCTGTACCTACTGCAGCGAGAGAGAGGGTCAGCTCTGCGGGTCCTCCCTCCTCCATGGTATCGAGGAGGTTGGTGGTCTGGAAAAGCGCTTAAGAGAAGGTACCAGGAGTACTGATCGGGATTCTTGCATGCTGGAAAGCCTTACGCACGCGAACTCCGCTTTATGATTGGCTCAGACGCCAAACGACGCAAATGTCCACGAGGACACGTAGCGATGGGACATCACATGTACCGCAAGCCAAAGCAGTAGCACCCTTGCTTCTCTCTGTGACCGACACTGGAACGATAAGAGTAGTAGGCAGGCAGGATTGGGCAAACTGAGCCGCTCATTCTAGCTTTCGCTTCCTGGTCAGCACTCGTTTCGACTCATCATGGGCCTGGAAACACCGGTCAAGTCCCCGGCTCAGGACTCGCCGGCAGTCGACGCGACCGAGTACAAGACAATCTGGGACGCTCGCCCTCGCAAGTACAAGAATGTGCTGCTGCAAGTCACGCTGTTCATCCTGATCATGGAGCTGGCCGAGCGGCTCAGCTTCTTCGGCGTGGAGCAGGGGCTGCGTAACTTCATGGTCAAGATCGGTTGGAGCTCTGTCTCTGCCAGTGCTCTCAAGTCTACTTGGGGATCCGTCTGCTTCTGCTCGCCGCTCTTCGCAGCCTGGCTGGCCGATGAGAAGTGGGGCCGCTTCCGCACCATGCTCACCTTGAGCATCTGGTACCTGGTGGGTGCGATCATCATCACGATCGCAGCACACCCGGACGTTTCGGACAAGAAGGGCCTGGTCACGCCCATTTTCCTCATCGGTTTGTTCCCGGGCATCGCTGTGGGCACGGGAGGCATCAAGTCAAATGCCATCACGTTGGGCGCTGACCAGTTCGACCCGAATGACCCTCGTGAAGTGGCTCAGAAGGAGACATTCTTCAGCTACTTCTACTGGTCCGTCAACATCGGCGCTCTGGTCGCCTTTGGCTACTTTACCACGCTGACTGTCGATGGTGGCGGTTTCATCTCGGCCGAGTACGGCTACTTTGGCACCTACGCGATTTGCTGCATCATCATGGCGGGTTCGATCATCACTTTGGTCATCGGCTACCCGCGTTACGTGCACCAGCCGCCGACGGATCGCACGATCTCCACGCTCGTGCATCTGATCTGGGACTCCCGCCTTCGCAACCTGAAGGGCCGTGTGCTTGTAATTGGCACGCTGAGCTTCTTCCTGGCGCTCCTGATCAACATCGGCGCGACCCTTTCCTACAGCAACGACTCCGTGAGCCAAGCGCTCTCGTACGTCGCTGGTGTTCTGGTGCTCGTGGGCTTTGTGTCCTGGATCTACGTGGGCATCGATCAGTCCTTCCTGAACGCCAGCAAGGCCTCACAGGGCGGGCTGTTTGATGACTCCAAGGTCGATGGCTACAAGAAGCTGATCAAGTGCCTGCCCTTCGCGTCCTTCATGATCATGTGGAACTTAGCCTACGACCAGGCTGATGCCAATCTCCAGGCCATCACGCAGCAGTGCGACCTGCGCTGGCACACGGACAGAGACGACAGCTCGCAGATCCCTGGAGCTGCTCTCACGGTGTTCGACCCAATTGTGATCATTATCGGTATCCCAATCCTGGAGACTTGCATCTACCCGCTCTACAAGAAGTGGGCGGGCAAGCCTGCGAGTCAGTTTGGCAAAGCCACAATCGGACTGTTCATCGCCGCCTTTGGCTTGCTCTGGACCGGAGTCTTTGAGAAGATCCGTCGCAATGCTGGTCCTCTCGTCGGAAGCGATGGCGGCCCGATCCTGGACGATGGCGGCGGCCAGCCCATGAACGACATCTCCTGGGCGTACGCTGTGCCCAACTACATGTTCGTCGCTGTGGCCGAATGCCTGATCAACGTCACGGCCTACGATGTGTACTACAGCACGGTGCCGCTCACGCTCAAGAGCACGGCCATCGCCGTGAACCTGTTCATGCTGTCCATGGGCAGTGTGGCCACCTCAGTCTTCACCATCATGTTCACGCCGTACATGAAGTACAACAACCTCAACGAGGACAAGTTCGAGTACATGTTCTTCACCGTGGGGGCCATCAGCATCCTCAACGCCTTCGGGTTCATCTACATCATGAAAAAGATGGACTTTACTCTGTCCACGTCGCCGACTGATAGTGTGCGCGGTCACTTTGACCAGGAGCTGGAGGGCAAGGGCTCTATCTCACGCGCGAGTCTGTTGAGCACGAGTGCTCTTCGATAGGTCTTCGGACCAACGAGAGGCAAAGGCATAATCTCTCTTCACCCTAGCCGCCTGCATATGCCTTTGATGTGCGCTGATATCAGCAGACCACTTCGCGTCGTTTCCTAATATACTCCTCATTTCAAACGAATTCGTGAACACTGTCATTCCGTTTGGATTGTCTGCCGTTAAACCACTAGCTCCGACTGTTTCGATATCGCAACGGGATGCAGCAATGGTGGCTCGTCGACTCACTTGGCAGACAGGTGCAGCTGCGTCGTGACTTGAGCAAAGCTCTGGCCCTGAACGCGAGCGATCTCGAGCTCCAGTTCCGTCGGCTCACGCTTGTCGTTCTCTCCAGAGAACGTGCCAGCGCCCCACAGACTGCCGCCGTGGAGCTCGTCCATGTTGGATTGCGCTTGCGAACGGTGGCCCAGAGGAACGAAGATCATGCCGTGGTGCACCAGGAACGGCATGGAGCCCATGGCTGTGCTCTCTTGGCCCCCGCCTTGGGTCGACGTGCTGAAGAAAAAGCCGGCGGGTTTGCCCAGCAGCGCCTGCTCGACCCAGAGCCGTCCGCAGGCGTCGAACAGCGCCTTCATCTGCGTCGGGACCATGCCAAAGTGCGTGGGGAAGCCGAACAGAATACCATCCGCGCTCTTGAGCATCTCTGGACTGGCGATTGGATGCTCGAGCTTGGGCGGTGCATGGCGCTTGGCCAGCACCTCGGCCGGCAGCGTCTCGGCCACTTGGTACAGCTGGGCATCGATGCCGGGCACTCGCAAGGCGCCTTGCTGGATGGCCGCAGCCAGTTTAGCCACGTGGCCAAAGGTCGAGTGGTAGACAATGGCGAGCCGGAGCGTCTTGTCTGGGGCGGTCATGGTCAGTGGACTGGTGAGATGCTTGAGGTGTGGAGCGAATCGCTTAATGAGAGAGAGAGATCGGACTGTGATGACATGGAAGGGAGATGGGCTCTGATAATGACCACGTCGGTTCGGTTGGAGCCAATCAGGTCGCGGCATTTGGCAATAATCACCTGGTTGCAGCAGTGAGCGACCCATTCTGTCCACAGATCATGTCCTAGCTTACAGGCATTGCTTGTCGGTCTTTGTTCAATGCATGCTCCATTCGATCGCGTGGCTGCCAGTAACTGACAAACAGTCTCTGTAATGTGCTGCAAGACCGTGTCTCTGCATCAGCTCTTGCGAAGCTCTAAGCTGTGCAGTTGACCTTGACAGGGATGCTGCACTGGGTCTAGTCCATGGCCGGCCGTTCTACTCCACTTCGCGTCAAGCTCCGCCTGGAGATCTGGTCGTATGAATCCGTCCGCAGATCACGATGATCTAGCGCCCACGCAGGCAGCACAATGGAAGAGAAACAGCAGAAGTCCAAGGTCCAAAATACACACACGCAGTTGTATCCACCAGCTTACTAGAGCAGCGCGATCTGTGCCTCCGTGAGCGCGTCCACAGCCCACTGCGGGTACTGCTTGTCCGGGAACTGCTGCAGCATGAACTGCTGCACAAAGTCCTCGAAGCGACCGTCGATGATCGACTGGCGCAGGCGGCGCATGAGCGCCAGCATGTAGGTCACATTGTGGTACGTGATGAGCTGCGCGCCGATGCCGTCGTCGCTCTTGAGTAGCGTGCGCAGGTACGACCGCGTGTACTTCTTGCACACAAAGCACTCGCACGTGTCGTCGATCGGCCGGTCGTCGTGCTCGCACTGCGTGGCCTTGAGCTTGCACAGGCCAGAGGGCACGATGGCCGTGCCGAATCGCGCCGTGCGCGTCGGGTACACGCAGTCGAACATGTCCACGCCCAGCGCCGAGCAGACCACAAGGTCCAGCGGGTAGCCCACGCCCATGAGGTAGCGCGGCTTGTCCTCCGGCAGCCGCTTGGCGCACTTGGCCACGACCTTCCAGAAGGCCTCCTTGGACTCACCGCCGGCCAGCCCGCCGATGGCGTAGCCCGGCAGGTCACGCTTGATGAACTCGTCCAGGCAGTAGTCGCGCAGCCCGCCCTCGGACACGTCCAGGCCGCCCTGCACGATGCCGAACAGGTTCTGCCGCTCCGGGTTGGCGTGCGCGGCCATGCAGCGGTCGATCCAGCGGATCGTGCGGTCCGTGGCCTCGCGGAAGCGCGCGTCGTCGTCCGTGACGCTCGAGACCACGTCGTCCAGCGCCATGATGATGTCCGAGTCGATGCGGTTCTGGTGCTGGATGGACATCTCGGGCGTGAGCAGCATCTTGCTGCCGTCCACGAACGACTCGAAGGTCACGCCCTGCTCCGTGATCTCGCACAGCTTGGACAGACTGACCATCTGGAAACCGCCCGAGTCCGTGAGCACGTTCTTGGGCCACTGCATGAACTCGTGCACGCCGCCCAGCGACGCCAGCAGCTCCGTGCCCGGGCGCAGCGCCAGGTGGTACGTGTTGGCCAGCAGGATCTCGCAGCCGATGGGCTCGCTGGCCATCTGCTGGGCCGTGAGCCCCTTGATCGTGCCCTGCGTGCCCACGGGCATGAACACGGGAGTGCGCACGTCGCCGTGCGGCAGCGTGAGAACACTGGCGCGCGCGCGGTGGTGGCGCCCGAGGATCTTAAACGTCAGCGCGCTGGGCATCTTGGTGGGCACGGCGCCATCCTCGCTTATCTTCAGCTTCTTCTGGGTCGGAGAGGAGCTCATGGAGAACGATTGATTGGCTGGAGCGCGCGCCAGAGAGCGAGTGGGACGGAGGCGATGGAGGCGAATCGTGGTGACCGATCGAGGAGGCGCTGAGGCGAGGTGGGACGGAGATGCAGCGGAGACGGAAGACCGCGCGAGATCTTGGGCTTCTGGTGGCAGGGGAAGTGCTCAATGATGAGTGAGGGGTGCAGTGGTGGTGGAGGGGAAGCCAATGGACAAGAGAGGACGGATACAGAGAGATAGAGAGAGACCGCATGACAACAATGGGGCAACATGCACATGAGCTTATTTTTTATGATGGACGCCAGAACGCCACGCGCCCTCAGGGGCGACAGATCATCGGCTTGGCTGCTTCAGCTCCGTGTGCCCCGGGGGAGTCACGCGGCCGCCCGACGGTCCGGCGTGCTGTGCTTATTAACGAACGGACAGGGCGTCGCGAGTGCGTTTATTCCTTGGCGAACTGCACACCGGCGAACGTGCCTTCCTCACGCTCGGTCTCCCAGCGTTCCACCTGATGGGTATGACACGGAGACAAAGACATGAGCCCACTGAACTGAGAGACCACCAGACCCAGAGACGGAAGGGGATGGAGCGCATGGCGCTAGACACTTACCCACGAGCTGGGGCAGATCGAGGCGGCGAACTGGTGGTACTTCTTGCACGAGTCATCGTCGCCGTCGTTGTTCTTCAGGCACAGGACATACTCGTTGTAACGAGTCCTGCATCATCATCCAATCACACACACATGTCAGTGCTCTACTCCTATCTGTGCGTACATCTCTCGCGCCTATTTCGCTCCATCTCTCTCTCTCTATAGCGTCCATGCCGCCAGCATTGCGCATCATGTCGCTCAGAAAGAGCTCTATGGGCTATTGGCCATTGCGCCGCAACCAGAGCGATCCAGAGACCCGGAGAAGAGGGGGAACCGGCCTATGGACGCAGGGGGAGCAACGTACCAGCAGTGCTGGGCCTGGTTGGTGTTGGGGAAGCGGGGGTCCAACGGAGTCGTCTTGAGCTGACCGGCGGGCATCTTGGCTTTGTGCTGGAGGGTGGTTTCCTGGAAAGTGACTCGGCGGCCCACAGCGCACGGACCAACAGAACCAGCTCTTGTTTTTGCAACGAGCACCCTATTTCCACCAATCAAAGCTCTGAATATTATTTTAAGCCAATGAAATAGGCTCTGAATTGGAAATGCCTTTATTTCAGCTTATCCGATCGTTACCACGATCCCCCATCCGCCACCTGGGATCGTATTTCGACCAATCCAGATATGTCCTTCATAATTACAGCCAATCATCAGTCGATAAAATCGTGAAAGCGTTCTTTGCCTGTGCATAGAAGAGCCTGGCTCATCCGCCTCCATTTTGTCGCCTGAACTCATTCAGCATGAGCGCCGTGGACGATGTCGAGGCGCGGATCTACCGGCTGCAGACGGCGCTGCAGGGCAAGCGCACGGAGCTGCAGACCATGCTTATCCACCAGCAGTACAACGCCAGTGTGGGCGTGGACCAAGACAGCCAGGGCCGCAGCGTAGCCTCGCTCGAAGTCAAAGTGCTGGGCGCCAGACGCGTGCTCTTCCGCTCTGGATTTCTCTCTGGTGCGTGTGTGCTCTCTTTCTCTCTCTCCGTTGGGATTGGGCCATTGGCGCTCCGCTGCTTGGAACCATGGGGATCGATGAGTGTCATCAATGTTCTTATTCCGTCCTGCTTGGTCCCATGTGGGCTATGATTAGGCAATACCACGTACGTTCGCGCGTATCTGGAGCCACAGGAGGCCGCGACCGGCACGCCCAGTGGTGTATGCACGACGTCCAAGCAGCCAGTCTCCTACGATCCATGGTATATTGCTTGGGGCTCTACTATAAAGGAGTATGGGCGTCTTGCTGATGCTTGTGCTTCTCTGACAGTTGGCAGGAAGCGCTGGTGTTTAACGGCGTATCGATGATCCAGGCTAGTCTGAACGTGGACGTAATGCAGACAGAGCACGTACGTCCCTGCGTTGGGGCCGCTCCTGTGATCTCCATTGTGTGGTGATGCTGATACCATTGGGAATTTCTCTGTAGATTGTCGCGGATCAACTCATTGGCAGGATTCGGATCCCACTGATCGAACTTCAAGACCAGCGCGCGAGTGAAAAGTGGCACGTTCTGCTGAACGAGCACCACTCTGGCATTGGCGAAGTGCTGCTGGGCTGCCAATTCCACCGCTCCAAGGTGCGTTCTTTCTGCGCTGGGTGCGCTGTCTGAAGCGACCGAGAGCTCATCACATGGGAAAATCACAGATCTCTGCGCTCCAAGTCGAGACTGCGTTGCTGCAGAATCAGCTTAAAGAGCTCATGAACTTCCATAATCGACAGCAGAGAGCGTTCACACCGGACCCACTGGTACGGTCGGCTTATGCATCAGCTTGTCCTGTGAACTGCGAGTCTCACATTGTTCCTAGCAGATCTCGAGTCATCGACTGGACGGCAAAGAAGTGAGCGACCAGGTGATCACGCTCCAGCGGAACGGATCGTCCCGATTCAACGCAGTCGCCTCGCTGCGCACGATCCGCAAGCGAGAGTACCCTGAGCTCCAGCGCACACCGTCGGTGAACACGGGCGACGCTGTGTTTGGGACCGAGTTGCCTCGGTCCTTCAAGCGGCAGAAAGTGGTGTCCGAGCCCGAGCCCAATGTACCGTCGCTCACGGATCGGCTATCCAACTGGCTGCTTCCTTCCGCAACCGGATCCTCCTCGTCTTCTGCTGCTGCGTCCGCTGCCGCATCCCAATGGGCGGCCGTGGCTGCGACACCGGCTTCGGCGTCCGTGTCGTTCGCATTCGTTCGCGATCCGCATGAGAAAGTGAGTCGACACCACCACAAGCGAGGCAAGCAGCCGACTGCTGCTGCTGCCAGGATGAGCATGCCTGCCAAGATGCCCTCTGTGCGAGAAGCGATCCAGAGCTGGCTGTTCCAGGACAAGGATGCCGCTGCATCTGTGGCCAACTCGAGCGTCTCGTGAGCGCGACAGAGTCGTTGGTCTGTCCGTATGGGCTCCGCGCGTCTATTGACACCGTGGGGAAGTGCCAAGACAAAGAGCCCAGAAGGCAGAAGATGCGGCTGGATGTGACTCGTATTGTGGTTTTGTAGATGGTTTTATTATGTGATTCACGCAAGAGAAGAGATTGAGCGATGCCGATTGGAGTTGGACGAGTTGAGATCCCCTTCCTTTGTTAGTTGAAGGAGTAGCCCTGCAGCGTGGCCTTGTTGGGCACGATGGACATCATGTTGGGCTCGTACGACTCGACATGCGTGGCCATCTGCGCGATCGCGCAGCAGCCGCAGGCGTACGAGTACAAGCAGTCTTCAAAGCCCGAGCCCGGGATCGAGAAGAGGAACCGGATGCGCCAGCGCAGGCGCGCCACCGCCAGGGCCGTGAGCAGGACGCCGATGACCGTGAGCGTGTCCATGACAGCATTGTTCGTGGCCGCTGCGATGATCGCGAACAGGTGCAGCAGCGCGAACACAAACACGACCGCGTAGAAGTTGGCCAGGCCCAAACGGGCGCACACTTGGGCCACAGAGATACCTGGGCAAATCATGGACATGCAGGCTACAAGGGCATACAGTCAGTCCGGCATCCAGGGAGCGAGGAAGAGCAGCGCACTTACCATTGGGGATGATCGAATCGCAGCAGCCAAAGATCCCGACTCGCCATCTGCCCACGAGGATGCCATTGTGGTCGACCCCGGCCGCGGCCGGCGTGGCTGAGACGATGGGAATGCTCTGGTCGTAGCCGTCGGAGCTCGGAGCTTTGAACGACATCGTGGGGACCGGCGCGAGGCGGCAAGAGGAGAGGATTCGGAATGCCGGAAGGAGTCGCCAGAGCGCTCGCCGGGAGAAAAGATACCGCGGGGGCTTTGACGGGTCACACGCCCAACAGTCGCGCCTACTCGGAGCCGTGGATCGCTTCGGCCGCCAGTTGATTGGCCAGCCAGCCATAACGACTTGATAGGCATTCCATGGCTTGGCACAGTGTCATGCAATTGCGACGCGGCAGGATCGGCTGCAAGACGTGAACGGAGTTCTCGCTTGCCGACTGCAAAGCTCCGGTTCCTCTAGGAGCTCTGGCGCCAGCGCGAGCGAGCGCCAGTGGACAGATCGAGAGACAATCCGTGGGCTTGAACTTGCGTGGAGGAGCAAGAGGGAGGCCGCTTTCGTCCCCTTGGAGACCGGCCAGCCGCTTGAACTTGCAGTAGCAACACGACCGGAATCTCAGAGACGGAGCGCTCTGCACACACGCTCGTGCGCTGCTTCAACGAGCAATCCAGGAATCTCGTTGCTGTGGTTCAAGCATGTCGGCAGAAAAGGGGGCCGCTGGTCAATTGGCTGGTGGGCTGGCTCGCATCTGCTTGCAGTTGCAGCTCGATCCTAGTGGATTCGATCGCCAGTCTCATGCAGTTGAACTTGCACTTCCGTCTCCATGGCTGCTGCTGCAGCGACCGTCACATGCGGCTGCCTTGGATCGGGCGAATGAAAGGCTGCGTAGCCTCATCATCACGTGTTTAGATGCCACCGAGCCCCCATGTGGGCCAAATGACTGGCTGGATCGGCTTCATCGGGTCGGCCACGTGTCCAGCAGCAAGGCTGGAGAATCGGCCTTGGGCTTGGCCATGCACAGCCTTGAGCAAAAGATTCGCCACGCATGGGGCTCTGGCAGAAAAGGGCAAGCCATGCCCAATGGGTGGTGGTCCAGCGCGCGACACGTCGGCTCGAGAGCCGGCAGCCCCGTCGTTGCAGTTGTAGTTGCCACCGAGAGGTTGAACCTCAATGCGCCACCATGTGACAGCACAACACGCGCATTAATACGGGTCGTTGCGGTCTCCTCCTCCTTTTCCACGGGCGTTGCATTGGCATTGGCATGGACTTGAATGGGACTGGGAGGATGATGGACTTGTTTGAGCCATCAAGGTGACGAATCCGCCTTTAATATTGGCCCGTTGCATTTTCACTCGGGTCGGGCACATCCCGACGGGTGGTGCATATGGCCCCCACGGGCCCTTTTGCGCAAACAGGATGATGCGTTCGCCACGCACGGACCACCCACCACCACCAGCACCCTACGCGCTTCAGCTCAGCTGCAGACACCGGCATGATGGTGAAACATCCAATGTAAAGCATCTTGGCGTGTTTATCGTGCTCCCCCATATCCATCCAGAGAGAGAGAGAGACTGATGCACAGACACACAGAGCCTGAGATGGCTGCCCCCATGTCTGGGCGTTCCTCCGCTCCAGGAGAAAATGGAAGCAGCAGCCTCAGTTCCTTCTCTGTCCCCCATTCACATTTTAACATCTCCCGTTAAAGTCAACACGATCACTCCACTTCGGCATCTGGTGCTGTATGCTGGCGAGAAAAACCGGGGTCAATTCAAAACACCCCCTCGAACTCTGCAATTCATTTCCCTTGAAAGTATACAATCTCCAGGTACAACCCGCAATTCAAACGCCCAAAGTTCCAGTTCCAGGGTGGTGCTTGGGTGCGCACTCGCAAATGAATTGAACGGGCGTTTGACCATCACTCCGCACCAAATGTGTTTTCGCCATCGTTCCAAAGCTCCTCACTTCCACTTTGGGGATGTTCCGCATTCATCGCCCTCGCGCCGGTGCCAGCCACAGCCGCCAGCTCTCCGTGCCGCTCGTGCTGCAGCGCCAGCTGCCATGCGCGCTCAAGGCCAGCGCCGCACCCGCGGCCCCGCACGCCGGTGGCCTGGGCGCGTCCTCGCTGCGCGCCTTCCGCACGCTTCCCGGTGGTGCCGACAAGCGCAAGATCTTTGAGCAGAAGGGTCTCTACCGCGAGATCACCGAGCGCGACTCTTGCGGCGTGGGCATGATCGCCAGCCTGAAGAAGCAGCCATCGCGCAAGATCGTGGTGCAGGCCAACGAGATGCTCGTGCGTATGTCGCACCGTGGCGGCTGCGGCTGCGACCCAGCCTCCGGCGACGGCGCCGGCATGCTCGTGGCGCTGCCGCATGCGTTCATGCAGCGCTCGATCCGCAACGGCGAGTTCGGCAAGGCCTTCAAGGGACTCAAGCTCGAGAAGGAAAAGTACGCCGTGGGTAACGTCTTTTTCAACAAGAGCTCCCCGGAGTCCATTCCGGCGTGCAAGAAGACCTTTGACGAGATGGCCGACGCCATGGGCCTCAAGATCGTTGGCTGGCGTTCCGTGCCCACCACGGGCGACTCGCTAGGCGCCACGTCGCTGGCCTCCGAGCCGCACGTGGAGCAGGTCATGCTGCTGAACGAGAACCCGCAGCTGAGCAGCGACAACTTTGAGAAGGAGCTGCTGCGTCTGCGCTCGCTCGTCACGGCGGTGAACGAGAAGAAGTTCTCGGACTTCTACGTGTGCTCCTTGAGCAACCGTACGATCACGTACAAGGGCCAGCTCACGCCCGGCCAAGTCTTCGACTACTACGATGACCTCACGGCCGACGACTTTGAGTCGTACGTCGCGCTGGTGCACTCGCGCTTCTCCACCAACACGTTCCCGTCCTGGGATCGTGCCCAGCCCAACCGCATTATGTGCCACAACGGCGAGATCAACACACTGCGTGGCAACAAGAACTGGATGTTTGCGCGTGGTGGCGCCCTGCACAGCACGTACTTTGGCAACCGCACGTCGGATCTGTTGCCGGTCTGCTCCGACTCCAAGTCCGACTCTGGTAACTTCGACTCGGTGCTGGAGATGATCACCAAGGCCAGCAACTGCAACCGCTCGCTGCCTGAGGCCATGATGATGATGATTCCCGAGGCGTGGCAGAACGACCCGCTCATTGACCAGCACAAGAAGGACATGTACAAGTACCAGTCCTGCCTCATGGAGCCCTGGGATGGCCCAGCCATGATGGCGTTCACCGATGGCAAGTACATTGGTGCCACGCTGGATCGTAACGGTCTCCGCCCAAGTCGTTACTATGTGACCAAGGACGATCACGTGCTTCTGTCGAGTGAAATCGGTGTTCTGCCGGAGCTGAAGGAGGCCGAGATCAAGGAAAAGCGCCGTCTGGAGCCGGGCAAGATGTTCCTCGTCGACTTCGAGCGTGGCATGATCGTTTCGGATGCCGAAGTCAAGAAGACTGTGAGCGAAAGCCGTCCGTTCAAGCAGTGGCTGGACGAAAACCTCGTCTCGCTGTCGGAGCTGACTCTGGAAGGATCCAAGGCTACTGAGCATGCTCCCAAGCGCCGAAAGAACTACACGGAGCTCAACCGTCGCCTCAACATGTTTGGTTACACTACTGAAACCATGGATCTGCTCATGATGCCCATGGGTATCACCGGCAAGGAAGCTCTCGGAAGTATGGGTAACGATGCCCCTTTGGCCGTGCTTTCGGAGCAGCCCAAGCTTCCGTTCGAGTACTTCAAGCAGCTCTTTGCTCAGGTGACCAACCCTCCAATCGATCCCATCCGTGAAGAGCTGGTCATGAGTCTGGTCTGCCCCGTCGGACCGGAAGGCAACGTGCTGGACGCCACCGCGTCGCACGCCAAGCGTCTCCTTGTGGAACACCCTGTGATCTCGACGCGTGAAATGGAAGCGCTCAAGGGAACCACGAACCCTGACTGGACGCCCATTGTGCTTGATGCCACGTTCCCTGCCAAGAGTGGCCCCCGTGGTCTGGTGGATGCCCTGTACCGTCTCTGCGAAGAAGCTACTGATGCGCTCAGCAACGGTACGACTCCGATTATTATCATGTCCGACAAGATTGCCGGTGTCGGCCGCTACCCTGTTCCGTCGCTTCTGGCTGTCGGTGCTGTTCACCAGCACCTGCTTCGCACGCAGCAGCGTACCAGCGTTGCTTTGTTCACGGAATGCGGTGATGCCAAGGAAGTGCACGACTTCTGCACGCTTCTGGGCTTTGGTGCTGACGGCGTCAACCCGTACATGGCTGAAGAAGCTTTGAAGAAGATGAACGAGGAAGGTCTGCTCCGCGCTCACGCCAAGGTCGACTTCAAGAACGAAGAGGTCTTTGAGAAGTACAAGTCGGCTGTCGGCAAGGGTATCCTCAAGGTGATGTCCAAAATGGGCATTTCGACACTGCAGTCGTACAAGGGTGCCCAAGTGTTTGAAGCCGTCGGTCTGGGCGATGACATTATCAACATGTGCTTCGAAGGCACGACGTCCCGCATCCAGGGTACGGACTTCGAAGCTCTGTACACGGATATCTCTCGCTTCCACGAAGCCGGTTACCCGTCGCACTCGGACCTCCCGCCTCTTATCCGCAACCCCGGCAGCTACCACTTCCGTAACGACTCGGAAGTGCACTACAACTCGCCCAAGAACATTGTTGCTCTGCAGCGTGCTGCTCGCGAAAACTCTCGTGACGCCTATGCGCAATACGTTGAAGAAACCGACGCATTGTGCAAGCGTGTGAACCTGCGTGGTCTGCTTGACTTCAAGTTCGTGAAGGAGGAAGATATGCCTCCGCTTGAAGAGGTGGACAGCATCACCGACATTGTCAAGCGATTCAACACTGGTGCCATGAGTCTCGGAAGTATTTCTCAGGAGACCCACGAAGCCCTGGCCATTGCCATGAACAGCATTGGCGGTCGCAGCAACACTGGTGAAGGTGGTGAGGACGTCAAGCGCTTCACTACTCCTGGTGGCCCGGCCAACCCTCGCCGCTCGGCTATCAAGCAGATCGCTTCGGGTCGCTTCGGTGTGACCATGAACTACCTGACAAACGCCGACCAGCTTCAGATCAAGATGGCGCAGGGTGCCAAGCCCGGTGAGGGTGGTGAGCTTCCCGGCCACAAGGTCAGCGAGTACATTGGCTCAATGCGTCACACGACGCCTGGTGTCGGTCTGATTTCGCCTCCTCCTCATCACGATATCTACTCGATTGAAGATCTGGCTCAGCTGGTCCATGATCTGAAGCACTCCAACCCTTCGGCTGAGGTGTCTGTGAAGCTGGTGTCTGAAGTCGGTGTTGGTGTCGTCGCTGCTGGTGTGGCCAAGGCTAAATCCGACCACATTACGATCTCTGGTCACGACGGTGGCACCGGTGCGTCCTCTTGGACGGGTGTCAAGAACGGCGGTCTTCCGTGGGAACTGGGTCTCGCTGAAGCTCAGCAGACGCTGGTGCTCAACGATCTCCGTTCGCGAGTGAAGCTGCAGACCGATGGCCAACTGAAGACTGGCCGTGATGTCATGATCGCTGCTCTGCTTGGTGCTGAAGAGTTCGGTTTCGCTACCGGGCCTCTGATCGCTCTTGGCTGCATCATGATGCGTAAGTGTCACTTGAACACGTGCCCTGTCGGTGTCGCTACCCAGGACCCGGAACTGCGCAAGAAGTTCGCGGGTAAGCCTGAGCACGTTGTGAACTTCATGTTCCTCCTGGCCGAAGAAGTTCAGGACTACATGCGCCGTCTGGGTTATCGCAAGATGGATGATCTGATCGGCCGTGCTGATCTGCTGAAGGTCAACAAGGACGCCATGCACTACAAGAGCGCCAAGCTGGACCTGTCGCCTCTGCTCATCAATGCCAGCACCCTCAACGAGAAGGCCGGTGTGATCAAGCAGATCGAGCAGGACCACGCTGTGCACGAGGCGCTGGACATGACGCTGATCGAACAGGCCCAGCCTGCACTTGAGTCTGGCGAGCCGGTTGTGATTGAGACCAACATCACCAACCTGAACCGTACCGCTGGCGCTACGCTGTCGCACGAGATCTGCAAGCGCTACGGCGAGAACGGTCTTCCGGACGGCACGATCCACATCAAGATGCACGGCCATGGTGGCCAGAGTCTGGCATTTGGCCTGGCCAAGGGTGTCCGCATTGAGCTCGAGGGTGACTCGAACGATTACGTCGGCAAGGCCCTCTCGGGTGGTGAAGTGGCGGTGTACCCCAGCCCCGAATTCTCCGAGCGCGAGAACGAGGACAATGTCATTGTCGGCAACGCCTGTCTGTACGGCGCCACCAGTGGCGAGGCTTTCTTCTCGGGCAAGGCTGGCGAGCGATTCTGCGTGCGTAACTCCGGTGTCAAGGCCGTTGTTGAGGGCGTGGGTGACCACGGTTGCGAGTACATGACCGGTGGCCGCGTGGTCGTGCTCGGTCCCACGGGCCGCAACTTTGCTGCCGGTATGTCTGGCGGCATTGCGTACATCTACGACGAAGATGGCAGCTTCCAGGAGAAATGCAACATGGGCATGGTCGGTGTGACCCCTCTGGTGGAAGAAGCCTCGGACGCCGAGATCAGCGATGTCAAGGCCATGGTCGCCAAGCACGCCGAACGAACCAACTCGACCAAGGCCAAGCGCGTGCTGGAGCAGTGGGACTCGCACTCGAAGGCCAAGTTCGTGCGCGTCATGCCGCACGACTACAAGCGCGTGCTGCTGCAGTCTGTGGTGGTGCAGGCGTCGGAGCCCAAGAAGTCGGCCTCGGCCTCGGCATAGAGCAATTGGCCAGTGACCAGTATGGTACAATACCCTGTAACAACAGCAAGAGTGGATGGATGTCAGAGAATGAAAGCGGCGAGTTTTCGTACGTAGTATTACTGAATATATATACGCGCATGTCACCATTCGTTTGCCAATGTCTTGTCGATACGCATCGCCCAAGCTGGGCAGCGAGATGGCTTCGGCTTGCGCTTGCTGCCATGCCAGCCCATCTGAGTTCGACCATCCCTTTCCACCATAGTGGCGTCGTTCGGAATAGGCGTTCGCATCTCGATTCGCATTCCGACGTGTGCGCTTGGGAGCCGTGATTATATATGGCTATGGGCGCAACCACAGGGTAACAACACGCGTGACTTCCACTGGAAAGGCCCACACCTTCCTTGATCTGTTTGTTCTTGGAACTGACCAGCCAAACGCGGAGAATCGTTCCACGTGTCGCAGCATATCCGATTCGCTTCGCAGGTAATGCGAATGTGAAGCCATGCAAAGCAGGACAACACGCTTGCCGCTGGTCGGAGGAGTGAGGCTCTGGATCAAGAACACTTGAACTGGAACGAAAAGTCCATTCCTGGCGTACATGTTATCAGCAAGCATAGCACCAAATGCCGAGAGATAGAGAGAAAGCCAAGCGTCTCTCACGTACCGTTATGCACGAGTGTGAATTCAAGCACGAGAAGCACCCAGGCCATGAACACGCTCTGCAGCATGACCACATCTCTCTCGAGCACGAACGCCAGCAGGTGCATTGCCGAGATCCTGAGATGCCAGCTCAGAAACACGTGCATGTACAGCAGAGACGCGCACTCCAGTGTTGCGTACAGCGTGATGTTCCCGACAGTTCGCAACAGCTGCGCTTGGTCCAGACGCTTGAGCTCTGGGTAGAACCTGGCGTTGGGCAGATGGAACAGCGTGACCATGTAGAGCGCGTAGAACAGCGGCACAGCGCACTCAATGAATTCCGTAACCAGCACGTGCTCGCACTCTTGCAGCAGAGCTTCAACGCTGTGATCAAGAGAGGTTGCATCCTCAGCGATATCGCTTGATGGGCCAGGCATCACTGAGTTTCTGGGCAGATCCATTGGCTCAGAAGCGAGCAGCGATCGAGATCGCGTCGCTATCCGGTGGATCGATCTCTGGACCGAGGCATGGCAGTCGCTATTGCCCGACAAAGCTGCCAGCGCCTTGACTTGTTTGACGCGCTTGCGGATGCGATACATATGGTAAATGTTTTGAGCCAGGTCCACAGCGATCATCATGACCCCCGAGAGCCTCGAGCCTGCCGACTGCATGCACTTGAACAGGTACAGCGCATCAAACAGCTTCACACTGACGAATGACCAGGCGCTGGTCGCTGGAACGCCCTTCCCGACTCGCGCGAGCAGCCGATTCAGGAAATACTTTGCTGCGGGCAGCACGAGCGTGAACGCGACTTGATTGCGACTGTCGAGCCGTACGAAAACCGCATTGTAGGACGAATACACTGCCATGAGTACTATTTGCACTTGCACAAGTGGCATGGCCGCCTTGACACTCGCTCCAAAGTGTTGCGACCCATTCGCTCTGGCCACTAGCCATGCGCTAAGCAGCAGGCCAACCTGCCACGCTGGCGTCGTGATGATGATAGCGAACGGCACGGGGAAGCACCAGAGCCGAGCGAAGATAAATAGCTGGAGTATGGATCCGATTGTGGCACCGAACGCGATAAGCACGGCTTGCATGATCTTGAAGCTAGGCTCAGGTGCGATGATCGAGGTGCTCACGCCAATGGAAACCACCATCGTTGTCACGGGCATGCGGATCCAGTAGACCCAGTTGGTTCGCCATCCCTCGCTCGGAGATTGCAGCGGCAGCAACTCAACCAGCACGGCGACTGTGAATGCCGGTGAAAAGATCAGCAAGCAGACCGCCAGCACCCGAAACCAGGACGTCGACTCGGTGTATCGCGCTAGATTGCTGCGGATTGTATCCCCAGTGGCGGTTGCTGGTGCCCACAGAGCGGCACGAGTATCGAAGATTTGTGTGGAAACCAACGAGCGAGTCAGCATCAACTTGGGCTGCCTCGCACCAGTGGCTTTATCGATCTCCTTGTGCGCATGCTCACTGCTCATGACGGCGGTGGTAATTGTGACTAGATTAGGGTATTTCGGGTGGGTAACAGCTATAATTACGCCCAGAACTTGGGCTCAAGCTTCGAAATCGCGTTGATTCATACACCCACTTGCCATTGAGACTGTGGCGAAGAGGCTTGGCTCGTGTGCAGCGAAGTGTACCAGCCGAGGACACGTTTACATGACCACAGCGAACTTTGCTCCCGATTCGATCTGGGCCGCAGCACCAGGGCATTCAAAGTGCGTTGGGATGGACATCGAGAGCACGTGATCCAGAGGCTTGCTCGGCGGGATGTGTGGCTGACACTGATTCTCAAAAACACGTGACGGAGTTTCCCCATCGAGACTAGTAAATCATCTTCAAAGCCATTGGGAGCAGGCTCAACCACGATGCAAAAGGCGACCACCTCCCCACGCTCTAGCCGTGCCACCAAGCAAATCAAGTTTCCGATGGCTCAGTTCTGCGTCTGGATTTGACTCCAGACGCTGCTATCCAGCGAGATCCGGTGCTGTACGATAGAATAATTGCATTTGCCAGAAGAACCGAGTCACAACCGCTGTCGTGTATGCTTCAATGTGTCGGCCCAAATGCGCTGAGCAAACCCAAGCCATACACTTGAGATCCATACCAAGGCCATCACAGATCGAGACGGAGGAAAGACACAAGTCGCAGTCTTGAACGAGTAAACAGTTGTTGCCGGCTGCCTTCGTAGCTGGACTCCGACCCATCGGAAGTGGAACGAGTAGTCCACGCCTGATTCGACACATACAGTGAGCACAAAAGCCTTAGTAGCAGATCCAATGGCACTCACCGCTGTGCTCGACTGTGAACTGGAGCACGATGATGACCCAAGTGATGAACACACTCTGCAGCATGATGAGATCGCGCTCCAGGATGTTGGCCAGCAAGTGACGCGCCGAGATCCTCAAGAACACGTGCATATGCAGCAGAGACGCGCACTCCAACATGGCGTACAGCGTGTTGTTGCGAACCATACGCGCGAGATGCACTGGATCCAGGCGCTGCATCTCAGGGTAGAACCTGGCGTTGGGCACGTGGAACAGCGCGATCATGTAGGCCACGTAAAACAGCGACACCACGCATTCGATGAACTCTGTGAGCATCACGTACTCGCACTCGACGAACAGCTCTTGGACGCTGTGGTCGAGTGCGCTTCCATCCTCACGACCCGGGCAGGGAGCTACTGAGCTGCTGGGCAGAACCGGTGAGTAGAACGCCTGAATATCCAGCAAGCACTTGACGTGCTTGACGCGTTTGCGGAACTACTAAAAGTGGTAGATGCACTTGAACAGGTACAGCTCATCAAAGAGCTTGACGCTGATGAACGACCAGCCGCTGGACACCAGCACGTCTCTGGAGATGAGCGCAAGCAGCCGATTCAATGCGTACTTGGAGAGTTGCAGTACGAGCATAAACGCGATCTGATTGCGGCTATTGAGCCGTAGGAACACGGCGTTGTAGGACGAGTAGGCCAGCATGAGCGCTGCCTGCATCTGCATCTGCATCAGCGGCACGGCAGCCCTGATCTGCCGATTGATCGCTGCGGAATCACGCGCTCGGGCCATCCGGGTCGCCCATTTCACACTCAGCAGCAGCGATAGCTGCCACGCCGGCGTGCCGATGAGGACCGTGAACAGCACGGGGAAGCACCAGAACCGATGAAGCAGGAAGAGCTGGAGCATGTAGCTGCCCGTCGGGCCCAGCGCGATCAGAACCGCGTGCCTGCTCCTCAGGTCGGACGCAGGAACGATGATGGAGGTCTGCATGCCGACACCGAGCGACAGCGCCGTGGTGGCCAGGAACAGACGCAGCCAGTAGACCCAGTTGGTGCGCCAGACCTCGCTCGGTGGTCGAAGCGGCAGCAATTCGATCAGCATGGCCAGCACAAACGCTGGTGCAAAGACCAGCAGGCACACGGCAGCGACTCAGAGCCATGAGGTCGAGCTGGTGTACTCCGCCAAACTGCCAGCAGCGCAACTGGATTGGAATGGGCTTGAGCTGGCCCTGTGCGGATATCTGCGATCGCGCGTCAGTTGAAGCAGCAGCGAACCAAGTGAGCAGCTCACCACTGGACGTCGGCACTTCCTGCGCGCAGTCGGTCCTCATGATTCCGATAGCGCTATGAATAGAGCCGACTGAGTGCTGAGCCAGTCGCTTGTGCGCGGCAACTGCGAACGAGCGAGTGAGAGCTTCATGCATGCGTAGATATATATTGATTGAGGGAAGGCGGCGGTTTACATAGTGTACACGAAGACATGAAGATGGAGCTACAGGAGACAGAGACAGAGGAGAGGAGCGCTGCCCCACGGACACTCCTGGGTGGTTCTCGCCAGGATCATCGACGCTGGCGGAGCGGAATAAAGACTAAGGACACAGGTTCGCAGCTAGATCGATCAGAACCGTTGACCGCCGCCACTCTGCTTGTCCTGCAGGCCCTGAGGCATCTGGAGCTGGCCCAGATGGCCGTAGGACGACTGCGGCGTGAACTGGTTGGGATCCCACGGCCCCGTGAGCGAGGCGGAGCTGGCTCCGTTACCCTGCGAACCCAGGTGGTCGTCCATCGCGGCGCTTTCCAGCAGCACGTCGATAAAGTCCTTGGAGGGCGACGGCTGGGGCTGCTGTTGCTGCTGCTGTTGTTGTTGCTGTTGTTGTTGCTGCTGCTGCTGTTGCTGGTGCAGAGCCAAGTAGGACAGCTGATGATGCAGAGGCGCTTGGTTGTTCATCAACATGGACGGATTGCTGGCTGCCGAGTACTCCATCATGGACATGGAGTCAAAGGTCGGGCATTGCTGCTGCTGCTGGGACGGGTAGCCTCCACCATTGGCCGTCTTGTACGGCATCATGAGCATCATGTTGTTCACGTCTCGCTGGGCTGGCACCACGAGCGGGTAGCCGTTGCTGTTGCTGGGATTGGGGTTCGACGCCCAGGACGCCGTGGTCTGCAGCGGGCCAGACAGGTCGCTCATGTCCATGCCAGTGTCTTCCATCTCTCGGTCGTGGCTCTTGTTGTTACCGTAGAATCCAGACTGCTGCTGCTGCTGTGAGGCTGGATTCCGTGGCTGGTAGGCGTGCTGCATCATGGCCTCGGCGCTCACCGGGTGCACCATGGAGGCCTCGGGCTTCATGACCGCGTTGTTGTTGAAGAATAGCGAGTACGCGGACGGATTCGAGGCCGAGGCGACCCCGTTGTTGGCCGCGAACGCGGCCCGGCTGCCGTGCTGCCGCGCCAACTCGTTCATGAACGCCTCGCGCGCGCTGTTGTGGCCGCCCTTGAGGTCGAAGCTGCGCGAGTACGGATCTAGTTGAGGCAGACTCTTGCGCTTGTTGCGCAGCCGAGCGGCCGCCGCAGACGAGTTCCCGGACTGGCGGCCGGCGGCCATGGCCGCCATCATGGGCTCTCGTGCGGCCGCAAACTTGCGGATCTGATGCGCGTGGTCGATGTCGATGGTGCCGGCGCGCTTCCTGGTGGGGATCTTCATGGTCCCATTCGACCCCAGCGGCTCGCCCCCGTGCCCAGCGGCTCCATTGGGGCCGCCCCCTCCGATGGCGCGGATGATTTCGTCCGCACTGGGCAGCGTGCCCGTCGAGTGGCGGCGCAGGAAGGCATCGGCGCCCATGGGGGCCTTGATGGCGGCTCGAGCGCGGGCCATGGCCGCATCCTTGGCGGTCATGTTGGACGTATCTATCGTGGAGGAGGTTGTGGTCGTGGCCGCCGCACTGGAGGCGGCCGCCACGCGCTCCTTGCGTTTGATCAGCTGCATGCGGTCGCGGTCGTCCCGCAGGAAGAACGGGTGGCTAAACGTGCAGATGTTGGTCTGAGTTTTGGTCCACTTCTTGAAGCCGAAGTAGTTGAGCTGCCGCTGGAAGCTCGAGACCTTGTTGTGCTTGAAGTACTTGGGCAGGATGTGCTCGGCCAACTCCTCGGGCTGGCGGATCTGAAAGGCGGTGCCCGCGTGGGACCAGGCGATCACTGCGCGATCTTCCATCTCCAGCATCTGAAACAAGAACCGCAGAAACTTGGGGACGCCCACATTCCGTTTGCGGACCACAGGTGGTGGTGCCACGACCGCCGCAGACTCATTGGTACCGGTGGCCGGGCGTGTGGCCGTATCGGTAGTCGATGCAGCCGACTGCGCGGGGGAAGACTCCATACTGGACATATCCATCATCTGGTTGGTCCCTGCTGGGCCAGCTAAACTATCTTCAAGGTCATCCATGTCATCGAGATCTTCGTCGTCGTTCTCGTCGTCCGACCCCAGGGGGGTGGAGGCCGCATCCGCTTCGCTCCCCGCTTTCTGCTGTTGCTGATAGAAGTACGTGGCGGCCACAGCAGCCGCACCGCCGCTGCTGCTGGTGGAGCTCGTGCTACTGCGTCGTCGCTGCTGATTGCGACGCATGAACATCATCATGGGCGCGGAAGCGCTGTTGTTGTTCATGCTGCTGTTGGCCGACGTGACCTGGAAGAGCGATGAGGCGGCCGCCGTCGTGGACGGGGAGGGAACAAGCGGTCCGGCGAACATGTTCTGCGGCGGCTCAGACGGCATTGTGAGGCGTTGCGGCGGGTCCATGGGCGCGGACGGGGCGGGCGGCATTGTGGCTGGCATCCGCTTCCATAGAAGCTCTGGGGAGGGGGTGGGCTGGGTACCTGACGGTTACTGCTTCTTTCGTAAATTACGTTCCAACCGTGCCCCTCTCCACTCACGCCCACTCTCTGCTTTTTGATCCGGTAGACGTCAAGCGCTAAAAGTGTAGGCGAAAGTGAAAGATATAGAGGTCTCACTCATGAAAATAAAAAATACCGTGGTCGGCAATGAGACAATTTAGAGTGTATTGCGCTGCATATTCCATCTCCCCGAAGTATACATTGGCTCGTTAGGACATGGACACTCACGTTTCAGTAGGTCGCAAAGAAGGCAAATAAGTACAGTCTAGCGCGTACCGGTCGGCGGTCCTGCACTCTATGGAACCGCGGGTAATTTATCGGTGTAACTTCCCAGACGGATCGGGAAAATAACTTCAAGCTGGATCTTGGGCCACTTCAACAACGCCCAAAACCCCACAGGAATGGCGACGTTTACGCTGATGCGCCCCTCAGGGCCATGAAACAACTCTCCCGTCCACAAATAGCCAAGCCAAAGGGTCCGTTGCCGGACAATATGGAGCCTCAGCAGCATGCGCGACTCCCAAAAGATCGGTTTTGGGCCCCACTCGCTGACCATGTAAACTATCAACCACACAATCGGGCGGCGCACTGTGCATGCGCACGCACTTCCATTTTGTGGGGAAAGAGCTCGCCCATAATAGGTGACAGCCGTCAGTCACCCACGGAGGCTCTTTCTTTCTTCGATATTCGCCAAATGCGACAGTGCTGGATGTCTCTCGTTTGGTACAACGCCCGCGGCCGGTCTGCGGAAAGAAACGAGCAAGTATATAACGGCCGTGGCCAAGAGCTGAGCCAATCGGTGAGTAATGGAAGCGTAAGTCAAGGGCTTGGCTGGAACCATCACCAACCGAGATGCGATCTTGATTTGATCGGGATCGCGCCTCCATCAACATACAAGGGCCCGTGGCTATGCAGCCAGAGCACGCGCCATCGAATAATAAGCGCAGCATGGCTCGCTCCGCCCACAAAAGGAGCGTCGCTGGCTGTTAGCTGTATGTTGCTTTCAATTACTGGCGCCACGGATTAGATCCATGGAAAAGAGGTGCTCCGTATGATAGAGAGATGCGAACAGTGTGCTACGCGAGCTCTCGCTGAGTGCCGACGACCAAGCGAGATCAGCTCGCCCAGCATTTCTCTCGCACGCTTCCACGTTTTCTCTCGGGAAAGCCGTTTGACAGCACGGCTCGCAATCCTCGGTCTCATCCTCCTCCATGCTCATCGATTTAGGCAGGGCGTATTCTTTAAACGGGGCTGAGCGCTTTCAGACAAGACAGGTCCCACGCGCAACGCCACACTGGCCCCACCCACACCCAGGACGCAATCACCCGGTCCTCATACGGTAGCCCGTTGGTCGTGAAAGCCACCCATGCGCACGGATGTGCGTTCCCACGCGACACGACCGCCACCAGACTGAAGACGAGAACTGCTGCCGCTGCCACGAACGCTTGTCCCTGGCGTGGATCGTTCTTCAACCGTAAACACCGCTGCTACCAATCGCGTAACACACTGCGCGCGCGGTATTTAGCTCTTTGGAGGTACTGCCGCTTCTTAAGTCGGTCATATGCAATCAAGCCATGACCTCGCTGCGGGTCTGACCTTCGCCACGTGCAGAGCGAAGGCGAGGTCTTGGTTTTGGCGACAGGTGTCGTGACTTCTGGTGAGCCGAGGCAAGCGACTATCAATTGACGTTAGCACGGGATCAGACGAAGCTTCAATGGCAGATGAGTGAAGCTCAGTCAATGTCGTTTCAAAGAGCTCTCCATCAGCAAGAGTTCAACGCTGAATCAGTCAGCCAGCTGACAGCGGTACAGTGTACCGATGAAGTATACTTTCGTAGTTTACCGGTAGGAGACTGTAAATTGCATTTTCGACCTGCGAATGATTTCTACTAAGAACTTAGTGTGGGCCACATCCATTGGAGGAAGTCAGATTTGTGACAAACACTCTTGAAAGCGTGTTTCGACAACGTGAGCATCCGAACTGGAAAAATGTCAGCAGTCGATTTCCTCGTCTTTGTCTCGAGAAACGTTAGAGAGAGGCGCCAGATTTAAATGCGTGAAGGTAACGAAGAGATAGTTGTCATACGAGTTCAGATGCTGCAAAAGACTGCGAGCTGTTCGCAGAGCTGCCAATGTCCGCAGAGCCAACGGATCTATGGGGTCGGCGCGTTTCCGAACGTCACCGGCTCGTGCACTCGCTATGCACGTGCACGCATTCAGCTCCAAGCGTTGCCGTTATGAAAGGGGCAAGTCAACCTTAGTAAATGTGCAGGTTCATCCAGGCCGATTTGCAAACGCGAAAGGATTGATTCATTTCCATTCCATTTCTTTTTGTTGGCGGAGCGATGGGGGAGCACGTGATGAGCACTGAGGGCAGCCAACCTTTGATTCCTCCGCTGAAGGATGCGCCTTGCTCATGGCCACTCCTTTGTCCCAAAATCTAACAACATTCCGCACCGCAGCAACCAACATTTTGATGGATGCAAAGAGCATTCCGATTTTGGATACCTGCACTTGAACCACAACCCAGCCGGATCTCGTGGAAGGCTGATCAGAAAGCAGGACAAAGCTGGTCGAGGCTGCGACTTACAGTAAAACTGAACACGATGACTGCTCTTTGCTCGTGAAGCCCTTTGTGGGTAAATCAAGTTTGCGAGGACCCAGGTTATTCGTCTGGTTTACCCTCTTACCGCAGCTGTCACACAAAAGTGACAAAATCGGCCCAATCTCTCGTCGCCAATTCCTATTGGCCCACTCGTGACGTGGATGAATTTCGCCATGTGATTGGCTCCACCGCAAATATGCGCGGCTCGAGATTGGTGGTCCAGCCTCCTCATTCAGACGACGAAAGGGTGACAGCGAGCGGCGTTAATGCCCTCGCTATCTTGATATGAGGTCGGGATGGGCGGTCAGATCTGTGGGAGCGGCTGAGAGATTGGACGTTGTGCTCTTGTGCTTGGCGCCCCACCCCAGAGCCATAAGAGGTCTACGCCGTTTAATGATTAAAGGGTGCCGTGGTACTGGAGTGTGTGGATCTTGTGCGAGCGCTGCCTCGGCGTGTTCAATAAAGTACTTGTGGCCACCACGTTTGACAGGTATTTTTGCTGGGCTGGGGCCATATGAACATCCATATAAATGTAGCGTAAACGAAAGAGAGCGAGAGCCGGGAATTAAATCACAGGCTATGGCCAGCCCAGCAATCAGCGCTTTTTTGTTTGTTCTCGCGCTTTGTCTAGTGAAACCAAGATGAAACGTCGACATCTTTGCTGAACCTGTTTATGTACTCAGGCCTTTGGTTTGCAACAAAGGAGAGACATGTCCATTCTCAGCCATCTCGGTCTCTCCTCCGCAGATCACTGTACTGTACTGTACAATCCTGTGCATACATACTGGGATCACAGGGCACTGTGTTTTAATGCGCCTGCCCCGCCAAACCCAATGAAAAACTGGACGCGTTGGGTACGGACGTAAACCGTGTGAACCGGATGTGCGATGTCACTTATCTTTAGTATACTGTGGTTCGCCCTTTCGCCTTTATCAAGGCCCACTGTGTGATAAATAACTCATCAGCATCTGCAGCCCACACATCTTGGCCAGTTGTCGCGCGTAAACGGAAACGCGAATACCTGGTAAATTTTATAACCGATACCAGAGTGTCATGTCATTGTCGACTTGTACTTGGATTCACTATGGGGACCCTTTCTCCAGCCTCTTGTCAATCTGATCCGTCCACCAATAGGAGCTCGACACTGGGCCAATGGGAAGGTTCCGCTGGCCCAATCAACGTGCAAAGCCGGACAGGTAGGTCAAGGGGGATGGGACGTCCCGGCCTTCCAGGCTTTGAGGTCAAGTGGATTCTAGCAGCTCATTTCCGAATTCGCCTTCTCCGTTCGACTTCCCTTCCGGATCATGGAGATCGCCACGCCCACCAAGTCGCCGCAGGCCTCGCCCGCGGTGACCGCCTACGAGACCGTCTGGGACCAGCGCCCCAAGAAGTACAAGAACGTGCTGTTCCAAGTGTGCTTCTTCATCCTGCTCATGGAGCTGGCCGAGCGCCTGAGTTACTACGGCATCAACCAGGGCCTGCGTAACTTCATGGTCAAGATCGGCTGGTCGGCCGTCTCGGCCAGTGCTCTCAAGTCCACGTGGACCTCTATCTGCTACTGCTCGCCCCTGTTCGGCGCCTGGCTGGCCGATGAGAAGTGGGGCCGCTTCCGCACGATCCTCACCTTCGGCATTTGGTACTGCATCGGCGACTTCCTGGTCGCCATCGCCGCCCACCCGGACATCATGGACAAGAAGGGCCTTGTGAACCCGATCTTCGTCATCGGCCTCTACGTCGGTGTCGGTATCGGCACGGGAGCCATCAAGTCCAACGTCATCACGCTCGGTGCCGATCAGTTCGACCCCAACGACCCGCGCGAGGCTGCCCAGAAGGAGACGTTCTTCAGCTACTTCTACTTCTGTATCAACGCTGGCTCCATCGTGTCCTACGGCTACCTGTCCACGCTGTCCGTGCAGGGCGGCGGCTTCATCTCGGCTGAGTACGGCTATTTCGCCACGTACCTCATCTGTGCCATTGTCATGTGCTTTGCTCTGGTCATGCTCGTGGTCGGTAAGTCCCGCTACATCATGATGAAGCCCTCGGACCGTTCGTTCTCGACCTTCGTTCGTCTCATCTGGGACTCGCGTCTCCGCAACCTCAAGGGAAAGATCCTCGTGACCGGCACTATCCTCTTCTTCTGCGCTCTCTGGGTCAACGTCATTGCTGCCTTCACGTCCAACTCCGAGAGCACCAGCGAGGCGTTCTCGTACATCGCTGGTGTCTGCGTGCTCTGCGGTATCATCTCCTGGGTGTACTGCGGCATGGACCAGTCCTTCCTGGATGACTGCAAGATCGGCAACGGCGGTTCGTTCGACGACCTCCAGGTCGAGGGCTACAAGAAGCTGGTCAAGTGCCTGCCCTTCGCTGCGTTCACCATCATCTGGAACTGCGCCTACGATCAGACCGATGCCAACTTCCAGTCCATCACCCAGCAGTGCGATCTGCGCTGGCACCGTGATAGCGACACCAGCGGCCAGATCGCCGGTGCCGCTCTTGGTGTGTTCGACCCTATTGTCATCGTCATTGCCATCCCGGTGCTCGAGACCTGCATCTACCCGCTGTGGCACAAGCTCACGGGCAAGGCCCCGAGCCAGTTTGGCAAGGCCGTCGCTGGTCTGATCGTCGCCTGCATTGGTCTGTTCTGGGCCGGTATCTTCGAGACCATTCGCCGTAACGCCGGTGCCCTTGTCGGCAGCGATGGCGGCCCGATCCTTGATGACGGTTCTGGTGAACCCATGAACGACATCTACTGGACCAACGCCATCCCCAACTACGTGTTCATCGCTCTGGCCGAATGTCTGATCAACGTCACGGCCTACGACGTGTTCTACTCGACGGTGCCGCTCACGCTCAAGAGTACCGCCATGGCCGTGAACCTGTTCATGAGCTCCATGGGCAGTGTGCTCACCTCGGTCTTCACCATCATGTTCAGCCCGTACCTCAAGTCGGACAACCTGAACGAAGACAACCTCGAGTACATGTTCTACACGGTTGGCGGTGTCAGCGTCGTGAACCTCATCGCCTTCGTCATCGTGATGCGCAAGATGAACTTCACCATGTCGTCCTCGGTCGAAGAGAGCGACGAGGTCGACGCCCTCGTGGGCAAGATCTCGACCAACTCGCGCGCCAGCGTCTCGCAGTTCAAGTAAGATCGTCTACCACGCGTCCTGATGTTATCCATGCATAAGTGTAAATACATGCATACGATTTTTTTTAGTAATTCCCAACCTGTTGTTTGTCTAAATCTGTTTTTTACTAAACTATCCTACTGTAATTATATAGTTTATAATTACAGTAATGCATTAGATCATAATATGATTTCGTGCATTTTTCTACTGTAACTTACGAATTTTGCAAACAATATCCAGTATATTACTGGAAGATAAAACATTTAGCAAATTACGCAATAATTGGGAAATATGTTTATGATAAAGAAAATGTGATTTTTTTAACATGAATCCATTTGCTTACTGCAGCGAGTCTCGCACGATGGAGAGCGCCGGGCCGCGGGGGTCGTCCTGGCCGGAGATCATGGGTGAGCGCATGGTCGAGAGCTTGTTGGGCAGCGAGTGGAGCAGCTCGCTCCAGCCCGTGCGGCCGGCCGAGTTGTTGTAGCCATAGACAAAGTACGAGATGCAGGCCGCGCCGACCCAGGCCACCGTGAGCGCCATGCCTAGGTGGCTAATCTGGGCCGACAGGTACCAGTTGCACAGGATCGAGAGCGTCGGGATGAACGGCACGAGCGGCGCCGAGTAGTTGTCCGGGTCGTTGGGCTCCTGCTGGCACTTGACGTGGATCGCCACGCAGGACGCGAGCGTGGCCACGAGGAAGATGATGGCGAAGACCAGGCATGGCTCCGAGCCGTTGTTCATGTAGCCCTGCTGGTACAGATAGGCGGCCAGGAAGGCGCTGCCCACGAGCGAGCCGATGAGCTTGGGTGCGAGCGTGGGCGAGTGCTTGCGTGTGCGCACCATAAGCAGCGCCACGTTGGACATGTTGAAGGACAGCATGATGCCAAAGCTTACGATGTCCCAGAGCGCCGAGAACGGTACGACCAGCGCCATGATCGTGAACACGACGCCCGTGATGAGCGTGTTGTAGAACAGGTTGCCCTTCTCGTCCACCTTGGCGAAGATGCGCGGCATGAGCCCGTCGCAAGCCAGCGCGTAGTTCAGGCGGGGCTGGGCCAGGATGCTCACCAGAACGACCACGGGCATGGTGATGGCCTCACCGGCGCGCACAACCTCGCTGGCCCAGTGCAGGTTCTGGTGGTCAAAGCCGTCGCCGAAGCTCGTGGCCGTGAGGTACGGGCTCATGCCCGAAAGCACGAAAGACGCGAAGCAGCTGAGGAACATAGCGATCAGCACCGTGCCGATCACGGCGCGCGGCATTGTCTTCTTGGGGTTCTTGGCCTCGGCCGCGAGGCAGCACACCTCGTCAAAGCCCACGTAGCCGAAGAAGGCCTGTGAGGCGCCCGTGATGATGCCCTGGTAGCCAAACGTGGCGGCGCCATCCAGCTCCTGGCGCGGCGGCACGAAGGGCGAGAGGTAGTTGGTGTCCATGACCGCAAAGCCCGCGATGATGATGAAGAACACGACCGCGACCTTGAGCGTCGTGAACGTGTTGACGAAGAGCTTGCCGAAGCGCACGCCCTTGAGCAGCACGGCCACGGACAGGATCGTGATGACCGCGCCCAGGAAGTTGGCGTACTCGAGGTTGATCCAGTGGTAGTTGCCGTTCGGGTTGCCCGTGAGCAGCCAGTCCTCGATCTTGCTGGCCCAACTGCGGGCCACGCCGGCACCGGACACACCGTACTCGAGCGAGACCAGCCAGGCACCGATCACAGCCGGGAGCTCGCCGATCGCGTGGTACGCGTACGCGTAGGTGCTGCCCGAGGCCGGCACGCGCGTGCTGAGCTCCATGTAGGCGACTGCGTTGATGCAGCACACGAGACCGCCGATGATCCAGCTGACCACAGCGGCCGGGCCGGCCGTGGCCGAGATGATGTCGCCCGTGGTGGCGAACACGCCGCTGCCGACTGTGGCGCCGATGCCGATGCAGATGAGATCAAAGAGTGACATGGATCGCTTCAGGTCGTTCGAGTTCTCCTCGGCGTAGATGACTGCGATGGGCTTGATGCGCATGACGTTCTGCAGGAACGTGGGCTTGGACTCCATGGCTCTAGCTGTCTTCAATGGGCTGGCTTGGTTGCTGGGGCGGAGGACGGAAGCAGGCGCTTGGGGCTGGAGCTCGGAGCTTGGGAGCTGGAACTTGGGCCGTTTGCGAAAACTGGAATGTGTCGAAACTAGTTTGCGCAACGATCCGGAGACGACGCGCCAGCCGCCCTCAACCAGCAACCAGCGCGCGTCTCCTGTCTATGCTATCAGCTCAACAGCAGGCAGCGCTTTTCGGCCAACCGTCGAGCGCGCTGTCGCGTGTGACATGTGACAGAGAGCTCCGGGACCTACGGTAAGACGGGGAGGAGGAGGAGCGACATCCGCATCAGCAGTGCTGTTTTGAAGCCGTCAAAGGATCCGCTTCAAGCCCAGTCGGACTCCTCAAGTGAGACCTTTGACCAGTAAGGATTAGCGTACACAAGGCCACCGACACGCATTCAGGCTTCGCATGGCGGTAGTACCTCCGGTTCGTCGTCATTCGTCGCCATTCAAAGGCACCGCACGAGCGAACGAATGCATAATGGCCATCATGCGAAGGATGGCGGATGGCCACGGGCTCGTCTATGTAGCCATCTTTTTGCACCAGAACAGAGACAGACCGATTCAACATACCGGTAATATACCGGTGAACTGTACACTAAATACCGGTGAACCGTACATGATAACACATCTTGCGGTCTATGAAAAGGATAAAACGTATATGCAGTCTACTTGAAGGACGTGGCGCTGACGCGGGAGTTGGTCGAGAGCTTGGCCACGAGTGCTTCGTGGTCCACGTCGTCCAGGCCGGTCTCCTTGGGTGAGGTCGAGAGCGTGAAGTCCATCTTCTTCATCACGAGCGCGAAAGCGATGGCGTTGAGGAAGCTGAGCGCGCCGACCGTGTAGTACATGTACTCAAGATGGTCCTCGTTCAGGTCGTCCGACGTCAGGTACGGGCCGAACATAATGGTGAAGACAGAGGTGAGCACGCTGCCCATGGACGCCATGAACAGGTTCACAGCGATGGCCGTGCTCTTGAGCGTCAGCGGCACCGTGCTGTAGTATACGTCGTAGGCCGTGACGTTGATCAGGCACTCGGCGATGGCGATGAACACATAGTTAGGGATGGCGTTGGTCCAGTAAATGTCGTTCATGGGCTGGCCGCTGCCGTCGTCCAGGATCGGGCCGCCGTCACTGCCGACCAGTGCGCCAGCGTTGCGACGGATGGTCTCGAAGATACCGGCCCAGACCAGGCCGAACGCAGCGATGAGCAGACCCACGACGGCCTTGCCCCACTGGCTCGGCGGCTTGCCGGCCAGCTTCTCGTAGAGCGGGTAAATGCATGTCTCGAGGATCGGGATCGCCACAACGATCACTATAGGATCGAACACGCCCAAGGTGGCGCCCGCGAGCTGCGAGCTGTTGTCGTCGTCTCGGTGCCAGCGCAGATCGCACTGCTGCGTGATGGACTGGAAGTTGGCGTCCGTCTGGTCGTACGCGAGGTTCCAGATGATGGTGAAGGACGCGAAGGGCAGGCACTTGACCAGCTTCTTGTAGCCGTCGACCTGGTGGTCGTCGAACGAGCCGCCGTTGGAGAGCTTGCAGTCGTCCAGGAAGGACTGGTCCATGCCCACGTAGATCCAGCAGAAGAAACCGGCAAGCACCAGCGCGCCGGCGAGGTACGAGAACCCCTGGCTCGTGGACTCGCTGTTGTACGAGAACGCGGCGATAACGTTGACCACAAGCGCTGCGAAGAACAGCGCCGTGCCTCCGATGAGCAGCTTGCCCTTGAGATTGCGCAGGCGCACGTCCCAGATGAGTCTCACGAGCGTCGAGAACGTCCGGTCCGTGGGCTTCATGTGCACGTAGCGCGGGTAGCCGACCACGAGCACGATGAGCGCGAAGACCATGACGATGCAGCAGATCGCGTACGTGCCGAAGTAGCCGTACTCAGCCGAGATGAAGCCACCGCCGTCCACCGACAGCGTGGACAGGTAGCCGTACGAGAACGTGGCGCCCACGTTGACGCAAAAGTAGAAGTAGCTGAAGAATGTCTCCTTCTGGGCCACTTCGCGCGGGTCGTTCGGGTCGAATTGGTCGGCGCCCAGCGTGATGACGTTGGACTTGATGGCGCCCGTGCCGACACCGAGCCCGGCAAAGAGCCCGATCACGAACAGCGGCGTGACCAGGCCCTTCTTGTCCATGACGTCCGGATGGGCCGCGATCGTGATGAGGATGTCGCCCACGAGGTACCAGATACCAAAGACCAGGATCGTGCGGAAGCGGCCCCACTTCTCGTCGGCCAAGTACGCGCCGAACAGCGGCGTGCAGTAGCAGATGGACGTCCACGTGGACTTGAGCGCGCTGGCCGAAACGGAGCTCCAGCCGATCTTGATCATGAAGTTGCGCAGGCCCTGGTTGATGCCGTAGTAGCTCAGGCGCTCGGCCAGCTCCATGGTCAAAATGAACAGCGTGACCTGGATCAGCACGTTCTTATACTTCTTGGGGCGCTGGTCCCAGACGCTGGCGTAGGCCGTGGCTGCGACCACGGGCGACGCGCCCTGCAGCGGGGACTTGACCGGCGTGGCGAGGTCCATCGTGGTGGTGGTGGTGCCGGCTGGAGGACGAATTCGGAAATGTCCAACTGCTGACTGGAGAAAGGAGCGAGCGCTGGACCAGACAGACAGGCACTGGCGCAGACGGATCGTCAGTCAGATCAGGCTCCGGGTCATCCATCAAGCTGTCCATGGCCGTCCCACCATCTCAAGAGACCAGACCCTCTGGCCAATGGCTGGGCGCGTGGAGCCCCATGCAGTCGCTCATTGGCCTCTGGGCCGTGACGTTCGCGCGGCGAGGCCAACTGCAGGCGAACTGGTGGACTTGATGCTAGCCCAGCCAATCAACGGCGGCAGTTCAGCCACGTGAGAGATTAAAGGATGGGGATAGAAAACAGGCAGAGGAGGATGTGGTGTGGTGGCACTCCATCTCACGAACGCATCGCTGTGAGATGCTCTGTGGGGCTCAGCGCATGGCTCCGACTTCAAACACAGACAAGGAAGAATACAGTGGGCACGCATTGGGGCTTTTACTACTTGAGCGCTGAGGAGCTCACGGCACTCACGCGAGCGTGGATGGAGGCCTTGGCGTCCGCCTCCGGCTGGAAGTACCCGCGCACGGTCTCTGTGGGTGAGGTCGAGAGCGTGAAGTCCATCTTCTTCATGACGTAGATGAACCCGAAGGCGTTGAGCACGGAGACCGTGCCCACTGTGTAGAACATGTACTCCATGTTGTCTTCGTTCAGATTGTTGGACTTGAGGTACGGGCTGAACATGATGGTGAAGACAGAGGTGGCCACGCTGCCCATGGACAGCATGAACAGGTTCACAGCGATGGCCGTACTCTTGAGACTCAGCGGCACCGTGCTGTAGTACACGTCGTAGGACGTGACGTTGACCAGGCACTCGGCCACAGCGATGAACATGTAGTTGGGCACGGCGTACGTCCAGTACATCTTGTTCATGGGCTGGCTGCTGCCGTCGTCCAGGATCGGATTGCCGTCGCTGCCCACAAGCTGGCCGGAATTGCGGCGAAGCGTTTCGAACACGCCGACCCAGAGCAAGCCAAAGGCTGCAATGAACAGACCGGCCACGACGCGACCGAATTGGCTCGCGGGCTTGCCCGCCCACTTCTTGTACAGCGGGTAGATGCACGTCTCCAGGAGCGGGATGCCGATGATGATCACGATCGGATCGAACACTGTGAGCGCGGCGCCCGGGATCTGAGAGCTGTCGTCTTTGTCCGTGTGCCAGCGCAGATCGCACTGCTGCGTGATGGCCTGGAGGTTGGCGTCGGCCTGGTCGTACGCCAGGTTCCACATGATCATGAAGGACGCGAAGGGCAGACACTTGACCATCTTCTTGTACCCGTCGACCTTGGAGTCATCAAATGAGCCGCCCTGAGAGACCTTGCTGGCGTCCAGGAAGGACTGGTCCACGCCCACGTAGATCCAGGACGCGAAGCCCACGAGCACCAGTGCGCCAGCGACGTACGAGAGCGCCTCACTGGCGGATTCGTCGTTGTACGAGAGCGCAGAGGCGATGTTGACTAGGATCGAGACGAAGAAGCTCACCGTGCCGGTGACAAACACTTTGCCCTTCAAGTTGCGCAGACGCGAGTCCCAGATCAGCCGCACCATGGTCGAGAACGTGCGGTCCGTGGGCGGCATGTGCACGAAGCGCTTGTTGCCGATGGCGAGGATGATCAGTGAGAGTGCCATGACGATGCAGCAAATCGTGTAGGTGCCAAAGTAGCCGTACTCGGCCGAGATGAAGCCGCCGCCGTCGACGCACAAGGTCGTAAAGTAGCCATACGCGACCAGGGCACCGATGTTGACAGCCCAGTAGAAGTAACTGAAGAAGGTCTCCTTCTGGGCTACCTCACGAGGGTCGTTCGGGTCGAACTGATCGGCTCCCAGCGTGATGGCGTTGGATTTGATGGCGCCCGTGCCGATACCGAGCCCCGGGAACAGCCCGATGAGGAAAATGGGCGTGACCAGGCCCTTGTTGTCCATGACGTCCGGATGCGCCGCAATCGTGATAAGGATCTCGCCCACCAGATACCAGATGCCTAGCGTGAGCATGGTGCGGAAGCGGCCCCACTTCTCATCAGCCAAGTAGGCAGCAAACAGAGGTGAGCAAAAGCAGACGGAGCCCCACGTAGACTTGAGCGCACTGGCCGAGACAGAGCTCCAGCCGATCTTGATCATGAAGTTCCGCAGCCCCTGGTTCACGCCGAAGAAGCTGAGTCGCTCGGCCAGCTCCATGACCAGGATGAACAGCGTGACTTGTATCAGCACGTTCTTGTACTTCTTGGGCCGCGCATCCCAGATCGTCTGGTACGCCGATGTCTCGACGGCCGGCGAGTCCAAGGCTGGGGACTTGATGGGCGTTCCCAAGGCCGCCATTGGTGCAGATTCCGATGGTGGAGTGGTGGCGAGGATGCAAAAGCGGAAATGAGTCCGAGATGGACCGGAAGAGTGGAATCTGGTGCTGTAGTCAGCCGCCGCTGAGTCAATCTAGTCGACCTGCTTCTTCTCCCGACATACATGTACCGGAGGTAGGTAGCGGAGCAACACCTTGATGGGTTCCAGCTCCTGACTTGGAAGCTGCCGACGTGTCCTCGTGGACGTCTTGGGCCGCTGGGCGCTCAGCCAATCACAGTACAGAGATACCGTGCGTAAGTCTGAAGACTGCAGATCAGATCGTCCAGTCCCTCGCGTTTGACACGAAGCGACCTTGCGTTCCCCCATGAAGCGCCGTACAGTACGCTGTTCACAGGCCAGAGCCCTCCTTCCGGGATCGAAGCAAACGGATTTGCTTGCTCGTAGACTCGAAATGATGGCCGGATGCCAGTTGATCGCGTTCGCTTGCGTTCCCACGTTTCGGAATCCAGCGCGCTGATTCGATCGCCGTCAGGATACAGCAATGGCCGTAATACAGCCAAGCGGATAAACAAGCGCTCGGAAAAGGGCTCTAATGGCCGTAATTCCAGCGTTTATAAGGCCGAGTCGCTTCAATCAGTGGCTTGTGATAATCACCCATCGGGCCATGTATCGGATGGGGGCTGAATATGATGGATGGGTCAGTTTACAAGTTGAAGCACACACACAGAGCTGAAGTTGCTCACATGAGAGCCATAAAGAGGAGATCTTAAGGCCAAGAGATGGCAGTGGTGAGCAGCAGCACTCGATGTTGAGCAACTTGATTGTGCCAGCAGCCTGCCGAAACCACGTAACCCGGGTCCCTTGGCTGTCGACGTGTGCTCTTGAACGGTCGAGAGTGCGTGATGCATTCGCCAATCACAGAGCGGCGATCTGCCAGCATGGAGTTCTCGAGATGGGCCCATCAGGATTGAGAAGGATCACGTGGCTGCCTTCATGAGCTGCGGAAACCCAAGCCACGCAGGCTCTGTGATTCCGAGCGCTAATGGGGAAGTCACAACGATGTGGTGAGAAGACGAGAAGATCGCTGGCCTGCTTCAGACTGGCGGCCAGACTACTCCACGCCTATCTCAAACATGCGCGCTGCTGCTGGGCTTGTCTGTCGAGAAGAACCTCTGGAACCAACCGCTGAGACCGACAATCCGGCAGCGATATCGCCTGGCAGCACCGCGTTTCAGACGAAGGCGTAGACGGAACGTGGTAATACTGAGCCAGTCAGTCTCTGGGTGACGGTGGGCCTCCAGAGCCAGCCATTCCTGTAAAACCACGACATAAACCGCTTGGTACTTGAGGCAAACTGGTCTTGGAGTTCCGGTGATACAACTCCTACTGAGCGTTCGTGCGAGTCTGCGACCGAGCCGATGGGCTCAAACAGCAGGCCTGGTGTCGAGCTGCAGACATTGACCACGTTGGTACAGGATCCTCTATTTGGTGCCTTGTTATACTGAAGCTTCCTGGAACCTGAATAGATGGCGATCTCCAGAATAGGGCTCTGGATGATGAGGCTTACAGCCATAGGAAAGCTGTCTGGGGCTGGCGTCCTGATTGTGGTCTGGAGATTAGCATTCGACTACTAACAGTTTTTCCATCAGCCAGCCAGCCATTCGGTCTGGTGCTCAAGTCAGTAAGTGAGGCTAACAGAAGCACTAGAGTCCAAAAAGAAAGCAAAACCACAAAGCTGCATTGATCAGCACGTTACGCGAGCTTACTTGAGCGCAGGCGTGCTCAACACACTCGCGCGAACAACCGACGCCTTGGCTTCCAGCTCATGGTCAAAGTGGCTGTGCACGGTCTCCGTGGGCGAGGTGGACAGCGTGAAGTCCATCTTCTTCATGATGTAGATGAACCCGAGGGCGTTGAGGATGCTGATGGTCCCCACCGTGTAGAACATGTACTCGAACTTGTCCTCGTTCAGGTTGTTGTACTTGATGTACGGCGTGAACATGATGGTGA
>JAADVF010000206.1:0-40849 GCA_023334555.1 Elongisporangium undulatum
GAACTTCTTCGTCATTGACGTCTATCTGCGACGCACGCGCTCTCGAACGGCGTCGTACAGATCGCTCTTGCCACAACCGTCGGCCGACTCGTTCGCGGTCGCATCCTCTCCAAGCCGCAAACCTGATCTGCGCATTGAAAAGCGCTACTCGGAGTTCATGGATCTGCGTGGCGCTGTGTACAAGCATGCCTTCAACAGCCACTACAGACACCGGTGCGCATTCTGCGAGCGCGTGGTGCAGTTCGTGGCACTGGGTGGGTGCCAGCCGACACTGGGCGTCAAGTTTATCTCCAGCAAGGCCGCACTCACCCGCCGACTCACAACATTCATGCGAGAAACGCTGGCGCTCGTGCTGTCGTCGGCATCCCCGCCGTATGCGGTGGAACTCTGCAACGGACAGAACAACATCCCTCACCTTCTCTGTGAGTTCCTGCTACGGCCGCAAGAACCGCAGACGTCTGTTCGTGATGTAGCCCTCAGTTGTATATAGGGGAGATATCTGTTTGAGTGTGCTAGTGGTTTAATGACAGATTCTATTTTATCAACATCCTTCGTGAAGAGTATGCGCTTGCTTGAACTGATGGCCACATAGTGGATTGGTCGAGAAATGAAGCACGCTGCTTGGGGCAGAGAGTCAGAAAGGAATCCAGATCGATCTGCCGGGTGAGCTCGTAAGTCGCTTTCAAGAGTCGCGACTGCCGCAGCATCTAATCACTTGATTGGACGACCCGCTGGCGAAGCACCAGCATGTCGGTGTGGACGAAGCCACCCGCCGTCGCCTTGCCAGTGAGCTCGGCACCCACTCTTCATGGTTCGAACCCTCACCCTCACGTCGTGAATTGAACGGGAATGACGTGCGGCGCTTGCAGCGCTCAGTTGATGGCCGTGGTGCACAGACAGACAGGGACTGTCGTCTCTCCTTCAAGTCGTTTTGCGCAAACATTCAGGACCCAGGGTCATCCAGTCTGCTGATTGGATGACCACCACTCGCGAAATAGTGGGACAATCGCCATGGAATTTGCATGAGCGCCTCCACCACCACGACTGAATGGCAGGGATTGCAAGTCTCCGAGAGCTCCTAGGCAAGCTTACACTTGAGAACACTTGGACCAAGGGAGTTTATGGGAGCGAGGTACACTGCCGGCTGTGTGGTTTCTACACCATTCGACAGTCATCATTGGTGCCTGGGCAACATACATCTGATAAACCTATGCTTCAATTTGAGGAGGCTAGTGACAGGATTCCGGCTGGTCATCCAATCGCGTGTTTACGGCCCTAAACGCTTCTGTGGGCATTTTCCAGTGGCCTTTGCTGTCCCTTGGGTCAGGAGCCACAAACACCTTATTGATGAGAACTCTTTCGCTCACTATTGAATTCCCACTGACAAGCGCAGTGATCCAAGCACAACTGTTCCACATTACTTATCCAAGTAACAAACAAGCGCCATGTGTCGACCCACACTCTCTTCTCGCGGCAGCCAGCTTCAAATGCTCAAGAGGGTATCAATGCTGCCTACGATGGACTCGCAGCGTGGCGAGTGGATGTACAAGCTGGACCGCATTCAAACGATCGATATCAGCCCAAGCGAGCAATCTGGCGGCGAGCGAAGTTTCACGATCAGTGTCTATTACCGTCGCTCCGTTACTCGTGGTCTCGGCGGCCGCTCGAGTCCCAACCTTGACAGCACCGCTGATCGGACACCTGATGCTCGCATAGCAAGAACCTACTCTGATTTCACGCAAGTACGCAGTGAGGTGTACAACGAGGCGTACGCGACTCACAACTCACAGAGGTGCCATTTCTGCCAAGGATTCATTCGCTACATTGCACTCGGCCCCTCCCAGCCGACAGCAAGTGCGAGATGGTTCTCGAGTCGCACCAAGCAAGCCGAGATGCTGACGACGTTCCTGCGGCAGTTGCTAGCGCTTGCGTCTGACTATCCGCCCTGCGCGTCGTGTGCTGCCCAGACCACCATCGTGCGGCTGCTGTGCGAATTCGTTCTCGCGCAATAGGCCGAATCCATTCAGCTAACTTTTTATGCTTATTCTATCGAATCATCACCTTTTCTTTTTATTTGAAAAAATGACCCAAATACCGGTAGCGGTCTGACTTTCCGATTACTCATACCGGTATCACTCAGTTTTTCGATGCTGCCAAACAGTCAGTCTGATCATGGTCAACGCAAACACCGATGCATAGCCAGGCTCTTCTCTCTCTCTCCCATTGAAGAAGGAAAGTCATCCTTGGCTTTCCTGCCTGCATATGTCCGCCCACCGGCTTGCCTCAGCCGCTCATGTTCTCCACGGCATTCCACAAGCAAGCGCTGCGTCCTTGGCACTCTCCACTTCCCGCTTTAACTGAAGCAGTTGACACGCGCAACGTCAGCGTCAACGGTTCAGCCTTCCAATTCTGATGAGTGGGCTTTTTTGGGTCCACTCATCATGATTACTCCCACGCTTGCCCTCTAGGGGACAGACACGGGCCATCAGTGACTCGCCCGTCAGTCATTCGCTAATCGTCCATGCCCTGTGCACCGGACTAAAGTCCCAGCTACAGTAGCCCTTCAAGCGATGTTGCCTCCTGTCCCCAGCAGTACGCTCCTGCTGCCGCCGCGCCAAAGCCGCCGCAGTCTGCAGACGCTCAAACGAATGGCATTGGCACCCAGCAAGGGCTCGATGCGGGGCGAGTGGGTGCGCGCGCTCGACCGGATCGAGCACATTGAAGTCAAGCCCGCCCCCTCGGGCGACCGGGGCATGTTCACGATCGACGTTTACCTGCGGCGCTCGGTCACACGAGCACCGGCGAGTGCGCGTGTGCCCGTGGACCCTGCTGCTGAAGAGCGCGTGCCGGACATCAGCACCACGCGGCGATTCTCGGACTTCATCAAGCTGCGGCGCGTGGTGTGGAAGCACGCCGTGGACGGCCATTACTGGAAGCGCTGCCAGTTCTGCGAAAAGGTCGTGCAGTTCATGCAGGTGGACCCGGACTCGCAGCCGACCACGCGCGCCAAGTGGGCTATGGGCCAGCAGCAGAAGGTCACGAGTCTGACGGCGTTCGTGCGGCTCGTGCTGGATCTGGCGCTGCCGCTGGACCTGCCGCCCAACGAGATCGAGAACTGCCGTGGACAGACCAAAGTCCCGCGGCTCGTGTACGAGTTCCTGCTCACGGACCAGACGCCCGTTTGAGTCCATGGATTCTCATAAGGAAACTCCTTTCAGATTCAGTATTTATAGAATCCAAAAAAGTCATTTTGCTTCATTCGCCTCATCAAACATAAAGAGCGCAATCACGGAAAGACTTGCTGTTGATTGCGCCCCACATTGCCATTTCGACTGTCGTTGGAGAAGAAAGCGAAGCCAGAATCAACAGGAAGAGGGACACGCAATCACTTTTGCTTCTTAAATGAGGTCATAAAGTAGACTCATCCTTCAAATGTCGCGCATGGGCCAAGAGTGAAGGTGATTGAAGCCTGCACGTGGTGGTGCCTCTGACGCCAGGGATCTCGTGGCCAGTAGGAGATGCGGTGGCACCACACGTCAGAATCTGTGAATCTGTGGTGCGCAGAGCAGCGTGCGGAGAAGGCCGTGGTGGGTCCGGTGCCAAGGCTGCGCGTTGGTTTGTTCTCCTTGGTCATCCAATCGGCTGTTTGGATGAGTGGAGAGAGGGAGGGGGCCAGACGATCCAACTGCGCCGTCGTTGTGAGCCGCTCAAAGTATTTTGTCAGTTCGTAAGCTTCTTCGGATCAAGCACATCCTTCCGAAGCCAACTCTCCATGACTTCTCCAGAACGCGACAGCCAGCAGCTGCAGACGCTGCGGAGTGCGAGCCTGCTGCCGACAAGAGCTGTTACTATGGACGCGCAGGGCGAGCCGGAGCCCGAGCTTCTGCTCGATAGTGTCAAGGTCATCGAGGTCCGGCAGCCCGTGCAGTTCAACGGCAGGAGCTTCTTCACCATGGATATCTACTTCCGCCGACATGTTCCCGTCAGCCAGCGCAAGGCCAAGGGCTCCACGACCGACGACCGGAGGCCCGATCTGCGTGTTGCCAGGCGCTTCTCGGACTTCATGCGGCTGCGCAGCGCAGTGTACAAGCAGGCCAATGGCAGCCACCAGACCGAGCGGTGTGGATTCTGCGAGAGCATTGTGCTATTTATTGTTCTGGGCAAATCGCAGCCGACGCTTCGCAGGAAATGGATCTCGAGCCAACAGCGCCGCGCCAAGCACCTCACTGTGTTCATGCAGCAGCTGCTGTCGCTGGTACCAACATCGGATTACCCGTGCGACTGCGATGCCCAATTCCAGATCCCTCGGCTCCTGAATCAGTTCATCTTCAAGCACCCAGACGAGTGAATCGATGTACTCTATATATCAATCGACAGAGAGGCATTGGTCGCGAGCCTTTCGTTGCTCTGCGCACGTGGCTTGATCTCTCTCTCTCTCTCTCTCTCTTGAAGCGCGCTAACGTGGGGAATCAAGCAACAGCGCTGGATGCGCCATGGTTTCAGCCATGTCGTCGGTCGCGGCTTCTTCTCACCAAGGCTGTCGCTCTCTGCCTCTGCAGTAAAAGAGCCACCTGATCGCTCGTCGTGTGGTCCAGTGGCGCAGTCTATTGGCTGGCTCGTGATGAACAGAGGCAGCCTGTGCTCAATGCATTAGCCCAATTGAAGGCTTTGTTTGTGCGACGTCAGGCTCGTGGCTCAAGCCAGTGAGAGTGATGGTACTTGAAGCAATAGGTCACAAGGTAGGACATCCGCCAGCCACGCGCGCGATTGGCTAAGAGATTAACTAATAAACAAGCTCAAGTTGTTTACTCTCCTGTCATAAGGAACTTTGTGTGCCTGCCTCCTCTATGAACCCCATTTGCCAATCGACCGTCTGAAGAATGCAGCCCAAGACAAGCCCAACTCAACAGCTGCAACCGCTCAGCCAAGTGCCGTTGCTGCCCAACATTGGCTCCGAGAGAGGAGCAAGCGTGCGTATGCTGGCGCGTATTGAAGCCATTGAGGTCCGTGAGGTCGGCCTTCGAGACGGCAGGACAGTGTACATCATGGACATCTACCTCTCTCAAGCGACGGGCGTGCGCATGCCGAGCCAACAGCCGCCTTCAATGGTGAACCAAGTGGCCAACCGAAAGCCTGATATCCGCATCTCGCGTCGGTATTCCGAGTTCATCAAGCTCAACAAAGAGATCTATAACCATGCTTTTAGCGGCCACTACTGGCAGCGATGCCTGTTCTGCGAGCACGTTATCCAGAGCACTGCGTCCGGCCCCTCGTTCACGACGAAGCTGATCTCCAGTCAAGAGGCCAAGCTCAAGCACCTCACCGCGTTCATGCAGCTGCTGCTTCGCTTGGCGCTGCCCACTGGAGTATCGTCCGCCTGGTATCAGCCGTGCCAGGGCCAGCTCCAGCTCCCCAGTATCGTGCACAAGTTCATCCAGCCCAACCAGGCAGATACTGTTAGCACCATATGGTGAAAAGAGATCTTATAATTTATATTGTGAAAAGAGATCTTATACTACATGCATTGGATCTTGAATCGACGTGGCATGGCCAAGTGGAGGTGGAGATCCGTTTGCGCAATCGACGCATGGTCCTCGGCGAATTGAAGCGCAGGAAGGTGCAGAGTCATTGAGTGGTTCGGAGAGGTTCCTCAAAAGTCCATCCCTTCTCATGAGCAGGAGAGTGATGGTGGATTGCGCTTCATATGCCAGTAAGAACACCACGGAGCCGCTTTGCTCACCAGCCAGCGCGATGGGACTTCTGGCGATGGAGATCGCGTCAACATGGTGATTACTTGGTGGTGTGGGATCCGCTCAGGAGAATAGAGCAACACTGCACTCATTCGTCGATTGGCTTGGGGCCAACACATCCTGAGAGAACGATGCTGTCAGATACGAAGAAAGCGCCGGAAGGCAAGCCATGCCAACTCCAGACGCTCACTCGCATGCCTCTGCTGCCAAGCATCAGCTCATCGCGAGGAGGAAGCCAATGCGCGCTGGATCGCATAGAGAGAATTGAAGTCTCTGAGGTCGGCGAACGGGACGGCAGGACAGTTTACATAATGGACATCTACACGTACCAGGCGAGAGCGTTTTTCGCATCCTGCGCCCCACCTTCGTCGTCGTTTCTGTCTGTCACGACAGCAGAGCGAACGCCTGATCTCCGCGTCGCCCGACGGTATTCTGAGTTCATTTCGCTCAGCGCAAACGTGTACAAGCACGCATTCGCTCATTACGCTCAGAGATGCCCGTTCTGCGACCGCGTGGTCCAGAAGATCGCAGCTGGAGGACCCACAATCGCGACCAAGCTGATCTCGAGCAACGAGGCCAAGCTCAAGCAGCTCACGGCGTTCATGCAGCAGCTGCTGCGTTTGGCGCTGTATGCTGCGGCCAGAACGGAGCCGTGTCTGAGCCAGATTCATATCCGGGGCATCATGGGCCAGTTCATCCAGTCAGAGCAGGACCAATAGAGAGTTTCATCATTAAACCCTAAAATACATCAAAGGTCGCGTGTTGAAGTTGATGTAAACGTTTTGCGCATACACTGGACAGTCCGTCAGGCAAGCGCACACGGTTCGGCGCCAAGTCCAATGAGCATCGGGCCCCATGCGCCAGCAGCAAGGAGAGATGCATACTGCCCATCTTTAGTTTCATGTCTCGGACCATTTGAGTGGCACATGAGTGTTGGTCCAGCGCCACCTTCACAGACCAACAGTGTTGGTGCATGGAGCTTTTCCGTTTATGCCAACAGCCGATTGTTCTGGATTCACGAACACTCATGGGATTCACTACTTCCACCTCAAGACTTGGGTCCTCTCATCCGGTCGATTAGATGACCGTCGGATGGACACAGACGATTGGCCTCCTTATAATAGGTTATGACTGGTAAAACAATCTACAATAAATATACGACAACCTCTCTAGATTAGGATTGTGGGCAGAAGGTGTCGGATGATGCTCCATTTGACCAAGCAGATATGGCCAGGTTTGGACTGGAGCTCATTTCCCAACGTGCCTCCAAGGACGTCGACTGTTCCACTTCGATCACTATGAGACCAGCAACCAACCAGCTGCCGACACTGGACCAAGTGGCACTGCAGCCGAATCGCGACTCGCAGCGTGGCGAGTGGATCATCGCGTTCGAGCGCATTGAGATCATCGAGATCAGCGAATGCGTCAAGCTCGAAGGCGTGGCTCACTATGTACTGGAAATCTACTTGCGCCAGACGACGTCCCGCATCCCGACCAATCGCCGCAAGCAGAGCGGCGAGACTCCTCAGACCAAGGACCGGACGCCGGACTTTCGCACCCTGCGTACATACGCCGAGTTCGGTGAGCTGCGCAGTCTGCTGTACAATTACGCACACGGCGGCCACTACGCCAAGCCGTGTCAGTTCTGCGAGCAGATGATCCAATACGTTGTGACGAGCAAAGCTCAGCCGAGTCTGCTGGCCAAGCTGGTCTCGAGTCGCGATCGGACCAACCAACACCTCACGGCGTTCGTGCGCGACATTCTGGCCATGACCCTGACGCTTCTTTCGTCCAGTGAGATCGGCTCGTGCGCGGGCCAGACCAGCATCCCTCGCCTCGTGCACGACTTCCTCTTGCAGCAGCAGGAAGAGTCACGTGGTTGAAGTTGAAGTCAACGTGAGCAAGCATAATGAGTCAAATGTAAACCATGTTCATGTAAAAAAACGCTTGTTAATTTGTAGTATCAGAAATTGCCCATTCGGGGCATAAATACGAGGAACGCGACGCCCGTGTCTCTAGCGACGCGGATTACATGAGCCCCAGCGAACTCTCGTAGTGCTTGCGCACGAAGCGAGCCGTGATCCTGCTGGCTTGGCGCATGCTCGCGCAGGGCGCGTCTCCGTTGGCCTGGATGGTCAGATCCAATACGTCATTCACGAAATCGGCCAGATCCGTGGCGGCCGCGGCCACACAGCGCTTCAGTGTCCACATTTGGCGGTTCGAGCGCTTCAGAATGCTCGCAAGCTCCTGACAATGGCTGCAGCTCTGGCACTTGCCGGCGTTTGGCGTCTCGTAACACAGGCGCAGAGCCTTTCGCAGCTCCACAAAGTCCGCAAAGCGGTAGTTCAGCTGGTAATCCGGCTCTCGCTCGGTCAGCATGAGCTCGAACAGCGCGACGCTGGATGCGGGCGAGACAACGCCAGAGGTATAGACGATCTCGGACGTCCGCTGCTGGCCTTCGCTGCGGTGGAAATACACCTTGACGACGTAGAACGAATGGCCCGCGTGGCGACTCGTCTGGCTCACGTCCACATACTCGATGTGCCCCATGGCGGTCCTGCTGCTTTCAGCCCGCGACTTGAGCCGCGCTTCCAGCTGCGTCGTGGTCTTGGCGGTGCTGTTTCTCATGATGGCTGCTTCGTGGTACAAACCCAATAGGAAAATGACCTGTTATAGCACGGCTGTTGCGGTACCTACTGTACATCGGGAGATTTAAAGCGCGGTTTTCTCTCTATCCATCAATTAAAGCGCAGTTCTCTCTCCATCCATCATTTTGGAAGACTGACTTATGAACTTTTAGTTGAGAAAATGCGATTGCTGGAGCGGCAATCAGGCGGTGTCTCACTGTGATCGCAATCATGACCATCACTCGATAACAGAGTGAATGTTATCGGCCCTTATGGGCCATAATCATCCATTCTGGATGGAAAATGTTCATGGCCAGCTAGCTCATCATGATGGCACTTTACACACACCACTAAGAACACTAAGAAGTCATCAACGGCCTTAGAGGGCCTTTGCCTTTAGTGCGGTCGGCTGGGGCTTTTGGCGAAGCGTCATCAGCCGCCATCTGGGTCACTCAAGTGGCGGTGTTAACCACCCAAGTTGGGTGGTCGACATCCTGGTAAAGAGGCGGTCAACAGTCGCAATGGGAGATTACGGCATCGCGTCGGCGCGTAAGACTCCGGCCCTGGTTTACGCGCAATTGCTTTCGAGGCGCGCTCTGATTGGTGGAGAATCTGAAATCCGGTAACACTGCCTCTTCTGGAACAGCCGGCAACTCACCAGGAAAACAGAGGTGGCTCAGCTCAACCCAAGAGGCCCGGACTGTAGCAGCCACACAGGCCTCGGATCTCAGATGCCCGACTGGTTCTCGTGCATTATGTGTGGATAATGGATAATACACAGCAGTGGCCTCACCTATACTCACAGGCCAATGCTTTGGAAGGCAGCAAAGCCCTGCCTTATGAGCTGTGGTAGAGCAGCTCCCGCCAGTCGATCGTGAAACGACCGCCTTCTTGCTTGCTTCGGTGGCTTATGGCCGCCACTCACCAATCGAGTCCTTTGGCCGTAAACAATGAAGCGTGTTGCCCTATCCGCCTTCGAGTTTATATTGGGGAGTAATCCCCAGCGCCGCAAGAGGGTGGCGCGCAATCGCCTCTGCCAGGTCGCCGCCGTCATCTCAGATACCACAGGGTAGGGCTATTATACCCTCCATCCGCCAATCACATTCTGTCATCAACAAATCGGAGTGATTTCATTGGCCGCTGAATTTTGATTATGGGCACTGGGCTTTTATAGGGTTAGGCTACATATCGCTTTTCTCGGGTGCGTAAGCCTTGGAGCGGATTACGGGTGTTTTTTCAAGTAAACAAGCGGCTGGGGCCCAGTCGCTCTATCGTTCGCCTTCGTTGCATCGCCTCATTTCTGAAAGAGCCGTGTGATCCAAAAGCTCCTTCTGTTAGCCACTCAAGATGCCGAGTGTTGCTGCCCCTACCACCGCCGCTGTCAATGAACCCTCGCACATGGCGCTGCGTCCACTCACGCGCCTGCCGTCGCTCGGTCGCATGGTCTCGTCCGGTGTGGCCGCGTCCGACAAGGTCAAGGCCAACGCGATGCCGCGTCTGATGCCTGTGACGCTCGAGCCCATGCAGTGGTCCAACGCCACGATGCCGCTGGCCTTCCTGAACCGCCTGGAGCGCATCGAAGTCAAGGAGACCCGCGTGCGCGACGGCGTGACCTACTACGTCATGGACATCTTCCTTCACCACTCGGAGTCGCGTCTGCCTACGAACCAGCACATCCACCACGACACGCCACGCCGCTCATTGGTGCACGTTGAAGAGAGCCGCGAGCCCGATCTTCGCATGGAACGCCGCTTCTCCGACTTTGCGCGCCTTCGCGAGCAAGTGCTGTCCTGGGCATGCCTCAACCCGTCGCTCGAGTGCCAGTACTGCATGGACTTTATCATCTACATCCGCTACACGCTGCGCCAGCCGCGCTCGGTAGTCAAGATGTTCACGGGCACGGAGACCCGCAAGAAGATCCTGGAGCAGTTCATGAACGACTTCGCTGATCTGGCCCAGGGCTCACTCAAGAACTGCCACCGCTGCGAGGCGCACGAGCACGTGCCTTCGCTCCTGCAGTCGTTCCTGCTGGATTAGATCCGGCGGATCGCAAATCAGACGCCAACTGGCAACGTCTGGTGTTAGGAGAACCATTTTTAAAACAACTAATTTATACCCACCGTTTAGAGGATACGCGACTGTGTTTTGTCTATTGCTTTTCCTGCTTTTGGGTGCTGTGGGGATGGAAAATGTGGCTACTGTACCAAAAACAACAGGAAGAAAGAAGAAGTGTGGATGGGTGGAAGATTCGATGGATGGCTCAACGAATGAGTGCAATGGGCTGCTTGCAATGGATTGAAAGGACGTGCGACATTGCAAGTTCGTTTGTTGCACCAGATTCAATTTGTTGTGGCCGCAGTCTTCATACACAAATAAAAAAGCTTGTGTTAGCAGAAGAGCGTTTTTATATAGTTTTTTGCTTTGAAGAGGTGATTAATTGCGGGGCCGATTGAGTTTACAGCGAGCAAGTTGTCGGTGAAGAGGAGACTTCAACTTGGTGCTCCGCACTCTCCCGATCGCCAATCGATTGCGTCTCGACGGCGGCTGCTGTCTGGGGCTCTCGTGGGCTCTTGTCCATGCGTCGCAGCTGCAAGAAGTCGTGCAGCACGATGGCCAGCTTGGTGCGTGCCTCGCAGTCCTCCGTCTGGGGCTTGTCCATGGCCAACGCATAACGCACAAAGTCCACGAAGCGCAGCATGGAGACTGCGAGCACGCGCGGCTGGAACTCGTTGCCGCCCATCATGGAGAACGACGAGAGGCGGTCCCAGCACTGGCCGGCGTACTCCAGCACCTGCCGGCAGTAGCCGCACTCGCTGGTCTTGCATGGCTTGCTCTGCACGCAGAGCCGGATGATCTTGCGCAGCTTGAGGAACTGGTCGAACGGCCGCGTGAGCTGGTGCTGTCGTCGGCCTGGCATGTCATCAGTATCCTGGATCTGCACGCCTGGGATGTAGAATCCGCCGGTCGGTCGATCGCTGGGCAGAGGGCGAAGCTGGCAATCCAGCGTCACAAGGAGTCCATCGCGCGTCTTGTGCACATTGGCGTCAATATCCAGTAGCAGCTGGAGCTCTCGTGAGCACGCGGCAGCCACGAACAAGTTGGTCCACAGCGCCGAGTCTTCCAAAAGCCGGGCGGTCACGCTTACCGGCAGCTCCCAAGGGATCATCATCGCGCCAGTCTCGCAGTCGCTGTCTTTGCCGAGCATGCTCGCCACTAGGTTCTGGTCGCTGGCGCGGCGCTTCCATAGTCGCGAGAGCAGAATGGAGCACGTGGGCTGGCTGCGACTGGATGGGAGCGCTTCCGCCATGGTGTAGATACTGCCCTTGGGACGGTGGTAGTCGAATGGTCAATGACGGGCGGGGCCAAGCCGGCACCAGTGCTCGTTCGTCCGTCCAGCGCGTGGTCACGACATCTGTGGCGCATAACCATGCGAGCGCCCAATCGCCCGGCAGCTTCAATGGTCACTGACCGCCCTGTCCAGCGCCATGGCTGGATCTCTCGCGTGTCACGGACCAGAACATGCGACGAAGCGCCTATGACGCCAGAGAGATGCAGATCCGACAGACTCGGCCATGTGTTCTTACTTTATGTTACGGCGACAGCTCACGCACGCCCCGCTGCTCAGTAGCGATGGCCGGCGCTTGGGCCTGGCGGTCTACGAGCTGGAAGAAGTCGCAAAGCAGAACTGCGAGCGTCGCGCGGGCGTGGCATTGCTCGTGTTTCGGTAGAGCTGTCGCTTGGTTTGACCGAACCAGGTCCACGAAGCGCAGCATGCTGGAGGCGAGCACTCGGACGTTGAAGACGCGCACAGAGTGCATGGTCCCTCCGCTGAACGACTCGTTCATGATCGGAGGCTGGTGCCAGCCGGCCTCCGCATAGGCCGCGACCTGCTGGCAGTAGCCGCACTTGGCGAGCCGACACGATTTCTAGGTCGCGCAGGTCTCGATCGCCTTGCGCAGCGTGCGGAATTCGGCGAACGGCCTCCTGATCTCAAGCTGCTGCATGGAGCAAATGGGCGGCAGATAGACCATGGGGCTTGCATCGGTGCGATTCGCTTCGGTTTCGGCAGACCGAAGCTGGATCTGCATGGTCACATTGAACTCGTGGTGCGCCGACTCTGTTTGGACCGCGATCTCAATGATCCGCTGAAGCGCTTCAATCGATCGTGTTGTGGTCTCAGTTTCTACTAGCGCCACGTCCTGGACAATGTGCAGGATACTGTTCGGTGAGCTCGACCACGGCAGCTCATGCGTGGCGTTGTAGGTCTCCAAGTCGTTGGTCTTGTGCCCGGAAAACAGCGCGACCGGCTTGTTGGGCTTCGCGGAGTAGCCTGCGCTGGTGCCATGACGTGTGCTGTGGGCTGCTGTGTGCAGGGGGGGGTCTGCAAATGATCGAGTGGCGATAGAAGCGAGCCGGACGCATGCCACCACCCAATGTACCCAGAGCCCATCCGCTGGAGGCAGCAGGAGTGGTCGCTCCCTCTCTGGAGCCATGTAGTATCTACTAGCAAGTGGACTCCTCTTCAAGCATTGGCGACGCAGAGAACGGTCGCTTAGGATCCACGCTGGACTGACATTTATCAGATACGACTAATACTGCTCTAATACGTTGACGACGACCAGCGGCGCGATCCGATCGAGTCCAAGGACGAGAGCGTCGTCCGGCTCATGGAGTCGTTGGGTCTCGTCCACTTGCCGTCGCTCTGCTGCATGGGGAACTGGAAAAAGTCGTGCAGTAGCAGCGCGATCCTATCGCGCGCCTTGCAGTCGGCCAGCGGTGCTGCGACCTGGTCGGCCTGCACGAGCTCTATGAAGCGCAGCATGGACCCAGCCAGCACTCGCGGGCGGAACGTCGGCGTTCGGTCGATGAGCGCCATGGCCACCAGCGCGGGCTGCTCCCAGCACTGGTCCACGTAGGTCGAGACCTGCTGGCAGTAGCTGCACTTGAGCTTCTTGCAGGCCTTCTGCTGCACACAGAACGTGATGGCCTTGCGCAGCGTGCGGAACTCGCCGAATGGCCGCGTGAGCTGGTGGCGAAGCTGGCGGATGCCTGGCTGGTAGATGCTAGTGGCACTGCTGGTGATTGGGTCCTGGTCCAGCGGCTGGCGCAACCGGAAGGCCAGTGTCACGAGGATGCCGCTCTGAGACGGCTCCATGGCGGCCTCGACGCGCCTGACGAGTTGCAGCCGCTGAACACACGCAGCCGTAGTGTCTTCCGGCACTGGCACTTCGTGGATGCGCTTGACGATACTGACCACCGGTCGGTCCCATGCGAACCTCTCGTCGTCGTCCTCTGGCGTGCGGCTGTGGCGCTTCCAGAGCCGAGAGAGCAGACTCGGACGGTGTGAGGACGGCGTTTGCGCCATATTCGGTCTGGAGGGAAGTGTGCGCCGAGTTCTTTTGGAGACCGCGTAATCCATTGCGGGCAGCCCATCACCCATCAATCCCAAGGTGTTACGCGAGGAAAGAAGCCATGGCCCTTGAAGCTCGGATACGGGGGTGATTGAGCAGTGTGTGTTGAGTGAGCATGGACGATAAGTGAAGGTGGAACGATGTATTCATGGGCCCACTTTCGTGTTAACGGAGACTTGAGGCGCGCCTGATCAGGTTCAACCATCTTTGAGTTGCATCGAACTTACTGGAAGCCCTACTTGTATACGTATAGTGTATACACTGGTGACATGCCCCGCATCTGATCTCGTCCGCTCAAGAAGGGGACGGTCCACTCGCAGATCCGCCAGTTCCGTTTTGGGTGCACTTTCCCGATTTGGAAGACCGAGATTAGGGGAAAGCATTCTGGTGTGAAGCGTGTGTCTCTTTTTGTTCCCCTTGTCTCGATTCCGTAAACCATCCAATCGAAAGCCGTCTGTTTCAACTTTCAGCCAATCCAAATGCATCACCACAACCCCACACCAATTTTTTTACTATGATTCGCCTGTCAATTGCATTTTGGCCCAACCGCCGCCACAACGTGTTTAGGCCACCTCGGCCCCGAAGCGGGCTGTCACCAACTGTACCATGACGGGGGCTGTGGACAGCACTGGGGCCGGTGCGGCCGGCTGGATGACGCAGCGCCGCGGCTCGCGTTACCGGTTACCGCATACAGGGAGCCTGGCCAGCTCCATGACCACACACAGTCGCACCAGCAGCTACGACAGTCTGCCCGTCACGTCCTCGGTGCGGCGGCTCGTGTCGGACACGATCTCGATCTCCAACGGCCCCACTGTGGGCGCGCCGCCGCCACTGCCGCTGACCACAACAAGCCGCCGAGTCTCACGCGCCGGGAGCAGCAGCAACAGCAGCGACCGCAGCAGCAACAATAGCCGCGGGAAACGCGAGTCGCGGCTGGGCCGCACGGTCTCGTGGAACGACATCGCGCGGCGCAACCACCAGCAACAGAACCAGCAGGTGCCGCAAACTCATCCTGGCGCGCATGTGGTCGACCGCAAGTACTCGCTCCAGCCGCAAGCCCCCGGGTCCGGCCCCATCGACTTGACGACCACGGAGAAAGGCGACTCTTCCCGCATCGCGGTCCCGGCCCCCATCGGCCACCAGCGGCGGCCCGCGCTCACGATCTGGTCGTCGTTCAAGCACATCGTGCTGAACCACAGTGAGGCGCTGGCGCTCAGCGGCATCGAGCGGGGCGTGGATGTGAACTACTCGTGGGCCCAGTACTACGAGCAGGTGCTCACGCTGGCCAAGGTGCTGGTGTTCCTGGGGCTCGAGCCGGGCCAGGGCGCAGTGATCAGCTCACGCAGCTCCACGCACCTGTACCTGCTCAACATGGCCGTGGTGGCCGTGGGCGGGGTCGTGGCCCACATCCGTCCGACCTGGAACGCGGACGAGCTGGTGGACCACATCCTGCCGGACGCCAACGCCAGTGTGCTCATTGTGGACAAGCTCACCCCCAACTTCAAGCGCGCCATGCAGCAGTCCCACCGGCCGCTGCGGGCCGTGCTGGTGCTGGGCAGCGACCCCACGGCTGACGTGACGCTCAGCACGCGCGTGCTGGTGCTCCACATGGACGACCTGGAGCAACTGGCCCAGACCGCACCCGATGTGGCCGTGGAGCTACTCACGCCGCAGAACGTCACGGGCGCCTGCTGCCTCATGACCTTTGGCTATGACGGCCAGGGCCAGGTCCGCGCCACGTGCCTCTCGCACGAGAACGTCATGTTCACGGCCGCCACGCTGGCCAATTGCTTTGGCCCGCTGACCACGGCCGACCGCATGGTGGGCTACATCCCGCTCTACCACGTGGCCGCGCAGATCCTGGAGGTGTACATGCCGCTGGTCTGCGGCATGTCGGTCATCTGCGCGCCGTCGTACCGAGACTCGCTGGTGCAGGTCATCACGGGCCGCAAGCCCACGATCTTCTTCGCTACGCCGGATACGTGGGCCCACTTCAGCAACCAGGTCTACCGCGCCAAGAGCGAGGTGAACTCGTTCCTCTACCGCTGGGCCAAGACCCGCGCGACCCACAACTCGAAGAAGCTGCTCTACGGTCAGGACGCGCACCGCAGTCTGGGCTACATGCTGGCCAAGGGGCTCGTGCTCAACAACATCAAGAAGAAGATCGGGCTCGAGAGCTGCCACGCCTGCTACTCGGTGCTGGCACCGCTGGATTTTGAGCTCGAGAAGCTGTTCAAGATCATTGATCTGCCCATCTACTCGCTCTTTGGCACGGCCGAGACCTCGGGCTTTGCGGCCATCAACTTCCCGCACGCCTGCGAGTTCGGCAGCTCCGGGCGTGCGCTGCCCAGCACCAAGATCTGGTGCGAGGAACAGACCCAGGAGGTGCTGCTGCGTGGCCGGAACGTCGGTCTGGGCTACGTGCAGAACGGCCAGTACGTGCCGTTCACCAAGTCCAATAGCTGGTTCCGCTTCGGCCTGAGCGGGCATCTCACGCCCAACGGCTTCCTCACGGTCAACGACCCGCGGTCGTTCCTGGTGCTGTCCACGGGCGACTGGGCACCGACCGAACCCTTTGAGGCCTCGCTCATGGAGATGCAGCCCGAACTAGCGCGCGCAGTGCTCGTGGGCTCGGGCCGGACCTTCCTGAGCGTCATGCTATTCCTCAAGACCGTCGTGGGGCCGTCACGAACAGCCAACAAGAGCGCGGTGCTCGCGAACGATGCGCTGGCCGTGGGACAGAGCGTGGGCAGCCGCGCCACGACCGTGGCCGAGGCCATCAAGTGCCAGCGCTGGGCCATCCACTTTGACGATGTGCTGGACGCGCTGCGCGTGAAATGCACGCTGTCGGGGTTCAGTGTCCGCAAATGGATCCTCATGGCCGAGAACTTCACGGTCGAGTCGGGTGAGTTGGACCCGGACACGCTCGAGGTGAAGCGCAAGGCCGTGGACTCCAAGTACCAGTCGCTCCTGGACTCTCTGTACACCTAGAATCCCTCTTTCGTCCCAATTTTGCTGCCTGGAACGCCGCCATTCCTCCGTCATCTCTTCCTCGGCCAGCGAAGCACGCTCCATCTTCCTGTAAAGTAACCACATAGACTACTACCTGGTGAGCGTCATGAGGGCCCGAGGCGTTGTGTACATTGGTGTTCTCGCATTCGTGTTTGTCGCTTAGTTCTGTCGGATGCGAATGCCCTGCTCCTGCCGTCGCCCGAGCTTGGCTGCGCTGGGCTTTGGGTCGGCGTGCTCCAGGCCGAAATTCAGGATGTTCTCGTACTGCTGGCCGCAAATCTCCTCCAGCTTGCCCATCGTGAAGCTGTCGATGACGTCCGCATCCATGTTATCGTACACGTCCTTGACCGTCGAGGCCTTGATGTCCTTGACGAACGCGAGGTTCCAGCGGCTGAAAGTTTTCTCCGAGACGCCGATTCTAATAAACACACATAGACCTCATGAGTGCCAGAGGACAGAACGACACATACAACATACGAGATCATGTACGTACCGCTTCCGCATGCGGGCCTTGAGCTGTGCGATCGTATCGGACTCTCGAAAGTACACCACGAACGGAACGCCGTGCGGATGGATCCAGACGTTCGTGTTGATCTGGAAATTGAAATGCACGACCCCAACGCGGAAGAGCGCGTCGTCGTCGTCGTCATCTTCATTTTCAGCGTCGTCCTCGCTTCCAATCTCGCGCACAGTGATCGCGTCCTCGGCCAGCTCTTCGTCCGAGATCTTCTCGACAAAGAGTCCGTGATGGTCGTTCGTGGACGTGTACCCGGACGAGGGCGACCAGAATTTCTCCAGCGGCGTGTCTTCGGCCAGGATCCGCTGGATCATGGTCCCGCCGTGCGAGACCTCACAGACTCGCAATGCCGTCTCCTCCGTCAACTCGAACGTCTGTTTGATCAGCCTTACGAGATCCTGGACCGTGTACGTTGGCAGCACCAGCAGTTCCAGCCGTCGAGACGAGGTCGGAGCGCTTGGATCCACGAAGCACTCGTCATAGATACTGAAATACACCATCACCTGCTTCTTCGCCTCAATTTCCGTGATGGGATTGGGCAAAATCTCGTAGTAGAGAATGTTCGTGCGCTCCATGTATTCTGTGAGCAAGTCATCCAGGGTGGTCGATCGATCGCCGGCGTATTTCGAATGCCGCAGCGGGCTCTTCTTCGGCTGGGTGCTCAAGGGCGAGTGCTGATACAGTCGCAAGTGCAATCGCTTGGCCATGCCCAATCCCAGGTGCTCGGCCACTGCGTCGATGATATCGTCATAGTGATTGCTGTAGAGCAACATCAACCCGAATGAATCTTCGTCCGGGTGATTGTACTGGTGGAATACGACCTCCACACGGTCCATCAAGTACTGGAAATACGATTCCACAGTTGGATACTTCTCCTCTTGTCGCTTGGACGAGATCACCACATCAGCTCCATCTCCTTTCACAGACTTGTCACTTGCCGAGTCCTCTACTGCTGTTGCGCTTTCGGCGTCCACGTATTGGTAGCAAATAATATCGCCATGCTGGATCTCGGCCGATACGAGCGAGCCGCCCTTTTCAACTTCGGACACAGTGATCGGCTGAACCTCCTCGTACAGACGCAGCCTTGTGGTAGATGGGATATCCAGAGCTTGTTTGATCGCTCGTTCGAGATCGGCTCCGGTTTTCCGAGCATCAATCAACAGGTTACCCTTGTATTCCAATCGATGCCCGAGCTTCTTTGTCACATCGTAGCTTTTGATAAATAGCATAATGTCGTGCGGATCCACCGACGGGGCAAACTCGCATTCCTCTAGCGGCGGGAGCGCGGCATCGTCCTCTTCATCGTCATCAGCGCCTTCTTGCTTGGCTTCGTCCTGCTGGTCGCGCTCCGGAGGCGTGAACTCGCTCCAAAAGTGACGATGTAAGACCACTTTCTTGGTCGAAGACTCGGACAAAATCTGCAGATACAGTCGTACGGGCGATTTCGGAGACGCGTCTTCGTCGATCAGAACGTTCACGGGCATATCCAACAGCTCATCGGTCAAAGGGGAGTCTGGACGATTCGTGCGGTTTTCCCGCGTGATCACTTTCCACAACCGCTGGCGATGCACGGGCACGCCCTTGAAAGCATAAATACGTTGATACAATTGCCGGATCGTGGCGGTGCGCTTGATGCGGATGCGTACGCATGAATTGTTGCTGAACGACGAGAAATCCATGGTCTTCGTGATCTTTTTCAGCTTGGAGACGGTCCAATCCGACGCGATCCGCAGCGTCATGTACAAATGCTCCGTCTGCTGCATCTTCTTGCGTCTTGCGGTCGCGCGCTCTTCTTCATGGAATCGCTTCAGCAGACCTTCAGGGATCGGAACACTCTCGTCGTCCGCTTGAGCAGTAGCAGCGTTCGCGTCCGTACGCTTATCCTCCTCAGCTGATGCTGTCTCCACTTCAGCAGCAGCAGCGGTCTCTTGATCTGTAATTCCTTCGAGCTGTTGGATGTCGTTGTCACCGTCACGAACGTAGACCAGCATGTAGGCACTGGAAAAGCTGCGGCCCAGCGGCATCATCAGACTGTTGCTATTGCTCGGGCCCGGAGAGTTGCTCTGTGTGAAATCGTACACGTCTTCCGTTCGCTCGTCGTCCTCGAGAGCGCTGCGAAAGCCCATGGTCTGGTTGTCCGTCGCGCCGGATCCATCCGGCGACAGCATCTCAGTGTACGACGAAGATTGTTCCGTGTGGCTGGTCCCAGTCGCCGACGACCCGAAATTGCCTTCAACTGCAACTTGCTCGTCCACGCGCGAGATTTGATCATCGTCGAATTTAAACCACTCGGAGCTCGACGCGATGTCTTTGGCTGGCCGGATGAACACATAGTAATGACCACCGTGCACGTCGCCACTGTGAACCAGAACGCTGTGCAAGTGGTAGACGTGCTTGGGTTTAGTGGGCTTCTTCTCTTCAGAGCTCTTGTCGTCATCGTCTGACGAATCTACGAACTCGTCCAGCACCAGCACCTTGGGGAATTCAAATCGATCGTGGATCTTGACCATTCCATCGCGCATGGGATCATACTCGAACCGCTTCAGTTGGATATTGAGAACCGGTGGGAACTGCAGGAAGCGAAGTCCCTTGCGTGCATCCTGCTTGCCGTAACCTTCCGCTTCGTACTGGTCATCGCCCTGCAGCATTTCTACCTCGACGTACTTGCGGAAGGATTCATAAATATCTTTGCAGTCCTTGACCAGTAGCTGCAGATCGTAGAAGCTCTCGTCTCGGAACGACTGGTAGTCCACGTTCACGCACTGAATGAACGACCGGACTTTGCCCTCGAACAGGTTCTTGATCGTGCCGTCGACCTTGGTATGCTTCATCTTCTCCTCCAGACGGTCACACAGGATCCGGTAGAGCTCTTGGACGTCATGCTGCATGAAGGAATCGATCTGGCTCCAGCCGAACGAGCGTGTCAACTCCTTGGTGCTCACGGCCTTGTTCTGCATCTGTAGGCGGTAGAACACGCGCTGCAGTGCCAGCGAGACCGAGTCGTTCGTGTCTTCTTGCTCCGATGGTGTTGCGTACACCACCTGGCGAAAGGCATGCAAGTGGAACAGCGTCTGCAGCAGCGAGTTCATGTAGCAGGTCGCGCCCTGGTTCTTCAGCCCGACCATGCCGGTTTCCTGCTTGGAATCGTACATCATCAGGTCCTGGTGCGAAGTGGACGCCAGTGCAGCCGCCGCATTGGCCGTATCGGCAGTCGCCTCGTTGGTCACCGGACTCGGCGGTGGGTACACCAGGTTCGAGCAGTCCGAGGTCGCGCTGCTGGCGTCTTCCTGGGCGTCGGTCAAGATCGAATGCAGTCGGATCTCCAGCTCCACGTGGCCTTCCGACGTCAGGAACTCGTTCTCGGGCTTGAGCAATTCCTTGCGCGCGACGAACTTGCTCATGCCGAACTCCGGGTTCTGCTCCGAGAAATCGTGCACGCTCGAGACCCGGCGGTAGTCTGGTAACAGCTTGTCGCCCTGACGGATCAGGATGATCTCGACCTCGACAGCACGTGTGACGGGAGGAGGACGCGGGCCGCCAAGTGCATCGGCCTCGTCCAGCAGCTCATCGTCCATGGGCGAGGGCGGCACCATCTCGACAAACACGCCCACGAACACATCGTCCAGGTACGGCCCGTGTGGGTACCAGACCACGCGCCACTCCATGCCGAGCGCATCGATCTCCGTGTCCGTGAGCACGCGCGTGAGCTCGGTGAGCACGGGCAATTGGTGATGAAACGTCACCACGGGGCACTCCACAGCTGCGGCCTCGCGTTCATCAACTGTCACGGCCGCCATGCGCGCGATGGTCGCTGCATCGCCCGCTGCACCATTGGTCTCCCGGCTGTTGTAGACTTTGGCGCCACCGGACGGATCCATGTGCAGCGCATTCGAAGCGACGGTCTTCAGAGCCCCAGGTTCGGGCGCGTGCAGCGCAGCGGATCCCTGCGGCGGCGGCGTTTGTGGGATCACGCTCTGGTCCTCGTCCTCGTCCTGCTGCATAGGCTCTGGCTGCTTCTGCTCTTCCTCGGCTGCTGCTGAATCGCTTGGTACCGTTTCGTCCTGCAGCTTGCGCCGGCGAGCTTCGCCAAGCGCGTCTGCGTCATCGCGCGAGCGCTTCTCGACCATGGATGCGTAGCCTGCGAAGTGGCTGACGTTCTCTGCTGCGTGGGGATCGACTCACCGGTGCCGGACGCGCGCACAGAGGCCCACAGAGAGCCGCTCACGAGTCACAGCACTCGGCCTTTACCTGCACGTGCGCTGATGTTTGGGCGCAAGACCAGTCGTTAAGGGCTGAACTCGATGCTGATTGGTCAAAAACAGAGCCAGGTAGTGCTTCGTCTGTTTCCACAGAACAAGGTGTAGTAGATAATAAAAAATGAAAATAGGGTGAGATATGGAGACAGCAAAATGTGTGACGAGGTGTTGTTATTCATGGGCAAAAGCCGTGACAGCAACGCAACTGAGAAGGATGGCAGCGGTGCTAACACATTGCGGACTCTGTACCGAACGGCGCCATCTTGTCATCCCGCTCTCGTAGACGCGCTCTCCTCGTGTCCGCGAGTAATGCATTGAATTGAGCCTTGACTTGATTTGCGCCGGCCATGAGCGATTGGAAATCTCGGCTTTCACCGCAACTCGATGCGAATATATCGGCACGTGCCAGGTACGAGCTGTGGTATCCGTCCAGCTTGCGCATCCATTCTTCGTATCGAAGACTCCAAGAGGTCAGGACGTGAACTCTTGGCTCATGCGCAGACACTGCATCACAAAGACACATGAGCGTCCCAAAATGGCAATACACACAACAAACCCAGGCGCGCACCGTTGGTGATCCCCATCTGCGTGTTGAATTCCTTTGTGTCAGCCTCAGCTTCGTCGAGCTTCTTCTTTATGGCATCGACCACTTGGGAGTAGTACAATACGAGCTTTGTATCCTGCAGATGATGCGCTAGAGCGTCCTTCAAGAGGTCTTGGTACCAGAACCAGCGTCGCCGAGTTTCGTCGATCGCACGCTGTGCCACAACATCATCCGGGTGCTCTTTTCGGCGCATTTTACAGAAAGGAAGCTGGAATGGCACAGAAGACGTGGCCATCGACGTAGTTTCGGCCGTTCGGATCGAGAATGCTTCTGCAAAGAGCTCGATTCGGAATCAAACACAACCACAATCGACACAGAGAACTATGAACGTACCAAATTGTTTCAAACGATAGGCTCTCGCTTTCTTCAGCATCCGCTCGAACGCCTTCCTCTTGCTGACTGCAGTTCGCTTCAGCATCCAGATGCGGCTTTTGCTCCTCATGTCCCACGTCTCAAGTGTAGCCCAGAATCCATAGTGTTCATCCCATAGATACTCTCGAGCCCTCCGGATCGGTCAAGGTCGTCCTGCGAAGATAAGGCAAGCTCCTCTGTAACGCGTCGCTCTGGCTGTCATCGTAAGAGGGAACTGCGTAGGTGGCAGGCACAATCAGACCGGCCAAACGCACAGTCAGCAAAGCAACAAAACGCGCCGTGGGGGATTCCCATGCGCGTGTGGAACGCCGCGGTCTTCGTGTCGAATCGATCAAGAGACACGACCCGACCGTACGCCAACTGATTTTGCTTGGATCAAATATGACGTTGCGATACCCGTTCCAGTACACCAAACGATACGTCCTTCAGGAACCCATGTGCAAGACTTCGGATAACGCACGCGGGTTTGTTCAAGTGTGCGCGTGGTTTCAATATCGCAAACGCCCTGTGCTCGCTCAGTCAAGATGCCTTTGGTTGGATCATGAATAAGACCGAGTTGATCTCCAAAAACCGAGAATGAAATCCATGAAACGTGTTGGAAGATCTCCTTGGCTCGATCCATCGTAAGGCAGAAGCCAAATAAATGAGCCAATTTACGATTTCATTCATTTTGCAGGCCCAATCGAATTGCTGTGAGTCAATATCGATTCCAGCAGGTTAGATACTTGAACCGGAGTGATTCGTACTCGTGTTGCAAACGGCAAATATCAAACCATCAGAGTATATCGACCACCATACTTCGCACAGCGATCAAGTTTGAAGAAGATGGCTCAATCGTCAACAAACTGCTTCCGTTTCCGACAAGAAACTGAGCATGAAGCATCTGGAGGGTGCAAAACGCAGTAAAACAATCGCAGTTTTTGCTCAGTAGCAGGTGACAATGAGCTGGCTGGAAATACTTCAACGAGCGAGAGCTTTCCACCCGATCTGAGAATACCAGCAGATCAACGCCCACAAAGTTTGATGGTGGAGCCAGTTGAGCTCGCATTCTTCAACGGTATAGATCAAGATTTCGTAGGTCGTGTTGATGCGTTTTCTATGGTGGATGACGACAAAAACATAGCGCGCACCATCAATGAGCTTGCAGACGGGCGCAATGCGCGAATGGTTCTCGTGGACAACGATTTCCGCTAGAGTACAGGCATCACAAGGGCTACACGGACACGGTCAAGTACCTACTCGGTCGTGAAAGTGTTGTGAAGAACATAAAACGCAGAAGCTATTTGATCAAGGCCAAGCGAAAGCAGACAGATTAAAAAGGAGATAGAGGCTCTAACGGCTGCAGAGTTTCGAAATAATAGTAGCCACGATAGTACACTTGGCGCTGAAGTGTTCACATACTTTCGTCGACCTTCGTTTTGCGTAGCATACAGCGAAAGATACATGCACAGTTTTAGCAGTGCCTAAACGCTATGGCAGTCGATTTGAATCAATTTAACAAGCTTTTTCTCTGTCAGAAACGATGAGCTCAGCATTAAGGAACTTGAAAAGCGGCAATGGCGACTGTGTATGAAGCAGCATTAGCGGCTGCTGAAACGGTTGTCAAGACAGCCAACGAGGAGTACAAGAAGGAGATCATGCAAACCTTGACGCATATATCGACTGGTACAACCTGGCCGCTCATGAAGAACTCAATTCCGAACAAGCTCATGTATTCGCCGATTGTCTCCCAACCAGTCCAAGGCGCAATGAGCCATTTGGAAAGTACTTTGTCGCTCGTGATGCTCTCAGTACGTTTCAAATATTGAGTAGCTGTCCAATTTGAAGCTGATTTGTTGTTGCGGGCTGTTCTATCAATTGGCCGTACGCAGAATTGCAACTCCCCAACCAAAGAGTTGGCGCTGCACCTCCAGCCACGCATCGTCCGCCAAACGGTTGGCATCATGCCAATCCTATGGGATTGAAACGAAAAGAATCGCAGGACGAAGCTCTGGGAGAGGGCTATGAATGAATGAGTTGCATATCTGCTGCTCGTGGCCACACGTCACAGATGATATGCAGTCCGATAGATTCCCATTCATCACGCAATTGAATGATGAAGTCTTTGCGGTCAACTTGTGTTGCAGACAGCGCTATCGTGGACTGGTGTCGCACAAGCGTAACCCATTTGACGTAACCCTTGTCATGTACGTAAATTACGATAATATCGGTAATTTATGCAGGTGCTGGCTGGCTTCTTGCGAGTGTGTCGATCTGATTCAACCACAAGGTTTGTACCAACGAACGTGGCGCCTCCAGCAAGTGGCGCCATATACTCTCTGCCCATTTCATCCAGAAAAATCCAACCCTCGACTGCATGGATGCGCATTTCCTTCTCGCGTCTGTCACCAACATGGACACGCTCCCCCGGCCTGACTATCTTTCCGTTTTTATATCCGTTGGAAACAAACATCGAATCTATCTCCCGTAAAAAATGCAAACTAATCTCCGTTCCCAGTCAAACACTGTGCCATAAATAGCGTAAGGGCGTAATTTACGTGCCCATGATATCCTGCTAAAACCGATGCCCAATCCACGCGGCGGCGGCAACAAAAAACGAGCTGCTCGCCGCGCGCCAAAGGCGCTCAGTTCCCCATCGGACGAGCTAGAGCAAGACACGTGATGCGATCTCTGCTGCTGGCCGCAGCGCTCATGCTGGCCACCGCTCCGGCGGCCATGGCCGGCCTGTTCCGCGACAACCGGCCGCTGTTCACCGAGGCGTCGTCCAAGGTCGTGACCGTGGACGACGACAACTACGCGCAGATGCTGGCGAGCGAGAACGAGGTCTGGATCGTGGACTTCTACGCGCCCTGGTGCCCGCACTGCCGCCAGTTCGCGCCCGAGTGGGAGAAGGTCGCGCGCTTCTACGAGAACAGCGCCACGGTCCACGTCGGCGCCGTGGACTGCACCAAGAACAACGACGTGTGCATCCTGGAGGAAGTGAAGGGCTACCCGGCCATCAAGATGTACCACGTGCCCAAGGGCACGACCAAGACTAAGCGCCTGGGCGGCATGGGCGGCCGCCGTACAATGCAGAACATCGTTGAGTGGGCCGAAAAGGCGTTCAAGGAGGCCGGCATGCCCTCGGGCATTGGCGGCCAGAGCATCGAGAAGCGCATGGAGATGGTGCGCCACGGCGTCATCGCCGAAGGCTTCGGCGACGACGCAGACAAGTCGGTCGAGCAGTCCATGACTATGAAGTTCCGCCATCTGCAGGACGCTGGCGCCGCCGCGATCTTCACACTCGAGAACGGCTTCTTCATGGGCACGACCGTTCTGGAAGGCGAGCGCTACGAGGCGGCGCTCGAGTGGATCGAGGCGCTGGCCGCGTCGTTTCCCATGCAGGTCAACCGCGACGTGTTCGCTAGCCTCGCTGTGGGCATGCGCAAGCGCGCGCTGTGGGACCACAGCTCCTGGCAGCGCATGCTGGACCAGTGGAAGGAGGAAGCGCAGCGCACGACGTTCCCCAACACGCTGCTGGTGTCCAACGAAGAGCAGGGCTGGGCGCATTGCCACACGTACACGTGCGGCCTCTGGACGCTATTCCATAGCATGAGCGTGAGCACGACTTCGACCTGGAAGCCCAGCGCGATCGCCGCGGCCATCCGCCTGTTCATCATGCACTTCTTCGGCTGCGAAGAGTGCGTCAAGCACTTCATGCAGGCTAACCCGCTGAGCAAGATGGAGGAGTTGGCGGAGAGTGACGCCGAGGGCACGCAGGCCGTGACCTTGTGGCTCTGGAAGATGCACAACATCGTGAACCGTGTGACCAAGCGCCCGATCTGGCCGTCGGTCGTGGACTGCCACAGCTGCTACGCGCCCGAGGTCGAGGTCGCGTCGCTGGACCCTGCCAACCTGCGTCCGGACCACATCGCTGCCTTCATGCAGAATGTGTACAACCACCAGGACGCCGATATCTGGTCCATGCGGTACGCCACGCGCGGCTTCAGCTCCAGCGTCATGGAGACCGTCACGGACTTTGGCTCGTCCTCCATGCTGTTGGTCTGCGTCGTAGGCGCCTGCGCTGTCGCTCTTCGCACGCAGCGCAGCCGATTCGGCAGTCTCGTGTCTCTGCTGCAACGAGAGCACTCGGCCTAAGTCATCAACAACAAATATACATACAATTACGCCTCCATTGCCATGATGCCAATCAATGATCGGGTTACGCTCGGGGTTACGCTTGTCAATGGGTCTGCATCGCTGTGATTGGCTGAAAAGGCGCATTGTGTCAACTACCAGGTTCCATGAGCAGGACCGGGATGGAGCTACCAGAGCTGCGCGCGTTCGTGGACGCGACCAAGCGCGCAGTCGTGGCGGCAGAGCAGCAGTACGATATTAAAGAGGCTGTACGCCTGCTGCAGGAGCTGGCGGGCCCGCTCGTGCGTCCAGAAGAGTTCTCTACGCAATGGAAGGTGAGGAACTGAGCGCATTGGCGTCGCATGATGCGTTGAGTAAATGGTTCATTGATTGATCGCTGCGTGGTCCGTAGCCGACGTATCTGAGCCATCTGTATCGAGATGTCGCTGCGTTCGTGTTGGGCTTTGTAGCCAATCGGCTGGAGATCTGCTTCTCCGACCAGCAGCGCGATAGCGCATTTGACGTCTTCTTCGCGCAGCCGCACGTGCCCGCGATCAGGTCGCTGGATGTGCTGATCTCAACACTCGCCACAGCAAAGACCCAAGCCTCCACTGCGAGCGAGGAAAACCCAGAGGAAGATGTAAAGGCCACAGTAACCCACTGTGTCCGATTGCTGGAACAATCGATGACAGCTGGGGCATTGGACGACGCAATGAAGACGATGCTGGAGCTGGAGGTACGTACGATATGCAGATTCAATGGAACGCGCCCCCCATGCTGACGTGATGTATTTGCAGGATGCATCAACGCATGCACGAAGCTTGGCTAGCTACCAGCCACTCGTATCCTATCTCGGGTCATTGCCAGGTGCGTAAGCCATGCACCTCGATCTTGATGGCTTGTCACGCACTCACACTGGTCGTGGTTTCGGACCCAGATCTCGTTTACAACCGGCAGCAGCGCGCCACGCCTTCATTCTTCCGGCCGCGACGTTACTTTAAGCTACTGGGGGAGCAATTATTCCGCGTTCTTCGGGAGCATTACACCAACAAGAAGACGCAATTGCCCTCGGCGTCTCTTGTATTCCGCATGTTCAGCGACAAAATGATTCGCGTGGGGCAAAGAGAAGTCTTTGTCCAAGCGTGGCTGTCTGCTCTCGATTCCACGACGACGACTGCCGAGAGCTTGGAAGTGCACTCGCTGCTGCTCAAGAGCCTACCGGATTCATGCTACGAGGCGTTTTTCTTGGAGCTTGCCAATGCGACCCCCAGTCGGCCTGGTCGTTCCGCTGCCAAGTACCGATTGATTGAATTGATGCCCGAAAATCTGTGTGCGACCAGCCACTTCCAGTACACCATCAGTCACAAGCTGCTGCTAGCCAAGCCGTTTTCCGACCTCTACTTTTCGCGGGTGCTGGTGGATGTGCTGGCGCGTGTTGATCCAATGCGAGGTCCACACGCCCCGCTTTGCAACGTTTTCGACGTGGTCCTCAGTCGCTGGAGCCAGGATGGATTCCCAACATCAGCGGACTACGCATTGAACGCGTCAATCTGTTTCTTCCTTCGGTACAGCTTGCGGAAACTTGGGGCCAACAATACTGCTTCCTTTGAGAAACGCGAGTGGACTGCAAAGCTGTGCAAGGGCGTTCAAGATCACATGGCACACAGCGTCGAGCGTGTTCGAACGCTTGGGATGCGTGTCGGTGAGAGCTTATCGGCGATCCTCTCGCCCGATAACCTCCTAGATTTTGGGATTGAGGAAGAAGACCCTTTGGATACGTTTGGTTCGACTGAAGATCTGGAAAGCCTGGTGTCCGGCCTCGCAATTGATGAGTCAGCTAGACGAAAAACGGCGGAGCAACAGCCAAAATCCACACGACGACGCAAGAAAGCCGCCCAAGTAGTTGCCTTGGACCTAGACGAGCTCGTTGAGAGCGACGATGATGATGGCGAGGAGCTAGTCGAGAGCGATGGGGAAGACTCGGGGTCTGACTCTGACATGAGCTTGGATGCGTACGACCTGGAGGACGATGAAGAAGACATGACTGCACGACGACCACTCTATCTGAAGGATCTGATCACTGGCCTACAAAGCGACGAAGATCGGGACAAAACAGAAGCAGCACTCACAGAAGCAGAGGCTCTGCTTCGAAAGAAGCCGCGAGATCTACATGACAATGCGAACGCTGTCGTCGCTGCACTTCTACGGTTGGAAGACAAGTTTAGTACGCCCAACTTTAACGTGCTTCGGTCTAAGGCGCTAGCTGCAGTGGTCGCGTTATCCCCCCAGCAAGCGATTCCGTATCTGCAGAGCCAAGCACTCGAGCGAGAACAACTGCTTCAGTCCCGCATTGACGCACTCGAAGCGATGGTTTCTGCTGCACAAGAGCTGTCGGAGACTGGCATCTTTGCTGTGACCCAATCGAGTAAGAAACTCCTGCAGGACGACCTGGATACTCGTACAATGCAAGGACTGAAGACTCGGCGATGGGGCTACAGAAGAGACCCGTTAGCTCCAGCCAAGAAAAACGCGTTCGCTGACCAGGCAATTGGGTTCTTCTCGCCGCTGCTTTTCGGCTATGCGAAATACGTGCAGGCCCAAGCAGGCACCAAGGGCCTGAGCGATCTTGAACAAGTGTTCTTGGCCCACATGTTGCATGCCTTGGCGTGCTTTGTGGAGTGTGCAGGGCATGCACCTCAAACGATTTCCATGGCCAAGTGCTTACTGGAGTTTGCGTGGCATGAGCGCAACAACTCCGTTGCTGCCGTACGCCGCCAGGTGCTGTTCTGTCTGAGTCGCGTGCTTTTAGTCGTCCCGCCGTTTCTTCTGCGCCAAGAGATGGGCGAGAATGTACTGGATATGATGGCTTGGCTGCAGCAAGTCCGTCAGCAGGATCCGGATGAAGGTTGCCGGGAGGGCTCTCGCTTGCTGCTGTCTTCCGGAAGCATTCCCATGATCACACAGCCGTAAGAAGGAAACGTTTGGATCTCATTTGACGAGTACCTGGGGTTAATATATACCGCTCTAATCGACCATCTTCTTGGTCTTCTTGGCTCGTGGAGACGCCTGTTGGAATATGAAACGTGAGTGAAGCCCCATGGGGCGTAGAATGGAATTAGACAAGTAGGCTGACGAGATACCTTTTTCGTGGCGGCAGAAGGGGTCGTAGGCCGCTTCCGCTTCACGGTCTTGGCCGGCTTCTCTTTTGGATTCTCTTGGGCTTTTGCTGCTGCTGATTGAGTCGTCTTCCCTACTTTGTCCAGCTGCAGTGAACACGTGCGGGTCAGAACATAGAGACAAAGGCTGTCAGTGCGTCTGATTGTCAGTGAATACCTCCAAGGAGCGAGCGGTCTTCTTCCGAGATCGAACTGGGCCTGGAAACTCCTCATCAGAGAGGTCCGACTCAAAGTCGCTCGGCTCGTACTGACTCAGCTGGCCCACGAGATACCTGGTCGTACAAGCATCGCCATATCAGACACGCCATGAGAGCTGGCGGGTGGGACTAATGGAAAGCAAAACATACTCGTTCTTCTCCTGCATACTCCGTTTGAGTCTCACTACCGTCGTGTACCGCCGCGCTAGCTCATGACTGTCCTAATAGACCCAAGAGACCGCTCCGTCGGCTTCAATTTGCTCTGCGCATTGCCGTTTGAAGCAAGCCAATACCTGCTGCGTGGTGAGGAAGAGCTGCTGAAGCTCTTCGTACTTGCGCTTGTAAACCGATTCAGAGGTTTCTATCAGCAGAAACAGCACACAAGATGTCAGTACTCGTACGCAAGCTAGACTCTCTTTGCTATCGGTCTCATGGAGACCCAGCAGTTCAGGAATCCCATCGCACCTGCGGCCGGTTCAATCGCGACGTCCGCCATCTCGGACCAAAAAGCGGCTTTCAAGCGCAAAACGGCAAATGTAGGTTCTTTTTCAACCAATCATAATGATATATTGGCGTATAATCAATACTGATTGGATATAAATAAATATACACTGATGTTGCCCACATAAATTTTGGGTGTCAACACCTTGACATGCTGGCGCAAGACCTTATAAACAGGTGGTGCTCACTAAAGGGGTGGGGGAACTGGAGAGGAAGGTCGTGCCCGGAGGAGGGGAGAGGAGAGGAGGGGGACGACGAGCCCCAGGGGTATCTTGCGATGGTGTGCTCTTTTCTGCGTTGTCATTTTGTGCCTTGGGTGAAAAAAATGAGACCCATCCCCCTCTGTTCATCCATGTCTCGAAAGTGAGGCTAATTCGCTACATTTACCATGATGATGGTCAAACAAAAAACCTCTAATTGTTGTATGGAGCACTGCAACTTGGGAAGGAAAAACCTACGAATTAGCTCCCTAGCGCAGGCGCGATCTGTTTCCCCATGGGGTGCTCTTTTTCGGCCCAATGTCAATGTGAGGAATAAAAAGAAAGGAAGCCAAGAGCAACGAGCGCGACGCGTTGCCGGCACATGCCCGCGCTCTCTTGAGGTCTCTCTCCGCCCGATCCTCCACGCAGCCTCCAGCCGCCCGCACTCGCCGCCACTCGGACCCTCTGCGTGCCAAGGCCCCCTCCGCTCTCTCCCTCCCCCGTTGCTCCGCTCTCGTGTGCGACACGTGCACCCATGACGACAGAGGCATCCAATCTCTCGGCCCTGGGCAAGGCGCTCGATCAGACGTCCATCTCGTCGTCTGCGGCGTCGCCCAGCGGCATCCCTGCGGCGCCGGACAGCGTTCCGAATGACACCGATGGCGCTGCTGGCGACGAAGAGGAGGAAGACGACGATGCCTATGCAGATGATTACGGTGATGACGACGATGAGGCGAACGATCTACTCATGGACTTTGAGAACGACGGCCACGACGATGATGAAGACGACGACGACGATGAGGCGGATGACGATGATCTCGTGCCGCTCGTGCCCACGGGACCACCGAAAAAGTCGCCGCCAAAGAAACGGGAGCGTACCGACAGCCTGAAGAAGATGCTGCCTGCGCCTGCAGCTCAACGAGCCAAGCAGTTTCCGGACGATGCCAACACGACTTCGCCCGGCGACTCGGAGAGCAACAGCGAAGACTGGTCGGCTGCGTCTGGATCACAGGACAGTGCGCACGTGAAGCTGATGGTGAAAGATCGCAAAGGCGGCGGTATGGGCGTGCCCAATGCGCATTCGATCCTCACCGCAGTGAAACAGGCGCCGCCAGCCAAAGAGAAATCCAACCCTCGAAGGTGGTCCAAGCATGAGGTACACCTGACACAGTGGGACCAACTCCCTTTAGCTTCCCGATCTAACGCGTGCATTTGCACATGTGCGTTGAACTAGGATGAATCCTTGCGTTTGGCAGTCGAGCGTAGTGGCGAACGCAATTGGAAGGTCAGCCAAAGCTGGTCTCTACATGTAAAGGCCTTTGTGCTGAGACTCGGCCGTTTTTATCCCGTAGGCAATCGCGGATCAAGTGCCAGGCCGTAATCACACGCAATGCTTACAGCGATGGACAAAAGTGCTCAAACCTGGACTGATCAAGGTAGTATTTGCAACTGCAATTGATACCAAATTGCTGCGCAGGAGACACTAAGCGCTTGAGTTGTATATCAGGGCCATTGGACACCAGAAGAAGACGCAAAACTACGTGATCTGGTGGCTGAAGGAAAGAAGAACTGGGGCCAAGTTGCCTCGCTGATTCCAGGACGAACGTACGCTTTGAGTTGCATGCTGCACCGATGACCTTAGATGCATAACCATACCTTTGTCCATGTGTACCAGTTCAAAGCAGTGCAGAGAGCGGTGGTGCAACCACTTGGACCCAAACATCAACAAAGGGTGATTACATGCACTTATCGATGCCCATTTGAAAAGGAAGTGCTGACTTCCAAGTGTGTCATCAACAGATCATACACAGAAGATGAAGACAAAATTATTATCGAGATGCAGGCGAAACTTGGGAACCGATGGTCTATCATTGCTCAGCAACTGAAGGTTGGTCGGCGTCCCTTGTGTCGGCGTGGAAATTGGATCATGACCATCTACGCGATTTGTAACACAGGGCCGAACAGAAGATGCGGTGAAGATTCGCTGGAAATCGCTGATGCGAGGCCGTCGTGCGGCATCAAAAGAAGACAAATCAGATCAAGGTGATGCTCACAGTGCACCTATCGTTACAATTGATGCTCAGAGCACCGAACGATCGAAACAAAAGTCTACGAAGTCTACTCCTACCCGGCAAAAATCGCGCACCGCGTCGCCTGTGATGAAATCCGAAGCCGATCCGATTAATCCAGTGCCACCTATGGACGATTTCTCTGATCTGGCGTTGCAAACTGCTTCGATTGCTGCGGTGTCATCTGTTGATTTTTCATCAACGAACGGAAATATGGCAAATTCAAGCAATCCAGCAGATATGTCTGCGAATATCAATAGCTCGGTCCAAAACATGAACGATCTTGTGGCAGCGTCTATCCACAACTTCCGAATGAGTCAACGGTTTCATCCGACTTCAGGAGGAGCTGCACCACCAAGGCCAATGGCGAATCCGAACACGTCGAAGACAATGTCCCCGGCAAATCATATGATTTATCCTGGGTACAATGTCAACGTTGTGCAAAATCCTTACGTGGTGCCACCCGGCTATCCGATGCAGGGTAACATGAATCCACAGTATGTGGTGCCTGTGAACTATGGAGTTTCTGGAGAGATGCCAATGCCAATGCAAGTTACTTCGGCCTCTGCTGGGATGCAGTATCAAGGCATTCCGGATGCAATGTCTCAGGTGCGAGCAATAAGTCAGAATTTGCAAGTCGAGTGTCGGCTTATTGAGCGCTAACATTATGTGCATTGTAGGTCGCATCTGGAATGAACTCTTCAATGTCGATTCCTCCCAATCAAACGTTTGCAGCGCAGCAAATGGGTTCACAATACCCACCGTCATCTATATCAGTTACGCAGCAGCAATTTTCGGGGTCAAATCCAATGATGGGAGCCAATCCATCCATGACCGTCACGGCACCTGCACCGGCAAACGCGTGGCCTAACGGTCTTCCTCCGTCGTCTGCTGCGGCAGCTGCTGCAGCTGCGGCCTGCAGACCATTCGACACCCCTCGCGAAGAATGGGGTTCATCTCAGACCCCGCGCTCGCATATGATTATGACTGAAGGTCATGCCTCCGCGTATGAGCTCTTTCATCAACAGAGACTAAGACTCATGTTGAAAGAGCGCGAAAAGCAAGACCCTTCATTGCTTTCGGCTCCTTCTCCAGGACAAGCTATGCTGACCATGGAGCTTGAAGCCAACAAGGAGCGACAAAAGCGTCAAGCAATCATGCACAAGGGATGGAAGAGTGCTGTCGATGCAATGATGGCATTCAACAATGTACGGCATTGTATATTCATGGTGAAATGTTTGTCTATGAGCCTCTGACTTCTATTTGTCATGCGATTTCAGGACTTAGTTACGCTTGATGATCAACAACGCTTTGACGGATTTTTGGAGAAAGTTACCTTATCTGCACTCGACCCAACCGACGACGATTTGCTTGATCAGAGCGTTGATATTATAGCCGGAGGTGCATATCTTGCTTCTCGCCATGCTCAAGCGTGCTTGTGTCTAACTGTCTGCGTGGCTGCGCAGATGAAGTGATTGGGGAGTAGTGAAAACCCTGTGGAATAACAATGCACTTGAAGTGCATGAAGCGTTAGCCTTCGAAGGTATGTCTACGCGTGAGCCGCTCACACGCGTAGGTAAGGCTATGCTTGAACGATAGTCCAGTCCCACGTGAACGAAACTGGGACCTGTAATTTATTTTTTTAAAGGACGAGAGTAATCAAACAAGGAGCGATGTGACGTTGCGTATACAGAAAGTTTTACGAACGTGGTTCTACGACGGCTGTGTCTCACGTCAATGTCAAGGAAACGAATCATTCATCATCATCTTCCATGTCTTCGTCGTCGTCATCGTCGCCCACGAAGCTAAACTGCAGAGGAAGGCGGGCGACAGCGTACACGAAGATCATCGCTAGCGCACCAATGATGACGTTTCTGGTGCCCTTTTCGAACCCCTCAACAGCACTGAAGTAGCCCTTGCTCTCCGATTCTTTCTCCTGCTCTTCGCGCTTCTTGGCGACCTCCGCCACCAATTCTCGTCGCCCCCAGTTCAGGCTCTTGTACGGCTCAAGGAACGACACCTGCACCGATGGAGACGCCTTCTGCATCCAGCTGCTGTCTAGCGACGCAAAGTAGTTGGCCTGGTTCTCGGTGTAGGACGCCTGGTTCGCAGGCGAAGCGAGGCTCGTCGGCTTTGGGCCGTTCATGAAGTACGTGTCCCGGATCCGCTCGGACAGCGTAACGAGCAGAGGCGCGTGTTGCACCACCGTCTGAGCCAACTGCGGGTTGCCCATAGCATCCACGATGTGGCCAAAGACTGCGACGTCCAGGGCACTAGGGCGGGCGCCGAAGAAGTACGGGTGCTTGGAGCTCTGGAGCTTGGTATTGAGCGCCGTGTAGCAATCCCGCGCGATGACATAAGCCTGCTCCTTGGTGGTGATGCCGAAGTCGCGCAGCTTGCTCATGGTCTCCACATGGATCTTCTTGGGCACGAACTGGTTGATCGGAAACGGGATGTGCTTCTTCATCTGCGGACGCGTGATGTCCTTGTACGTGACCGGGTCGACCCATCGGCAGTAAAGCTACGCAGCAATCATGCCGGGATCAGTGTCATCGCAGTTCCCATGAGACCAGTGCATGCACGCACGCACCATGACGCGATGCAGCTTCTCGGAGATCATGGAGCGGTAGGCAAACGACTCACTGCGCTGCTGGTCCGAGAGGAACGCATCAATGTCTTCGTGGAACTGCCCGTATCATCATCACATCATCAGTCCATCGATCTCTCAAGCCGCAACGCCACTACAGTATCATCTTACGGTCTGCAGGTGCATGATGATGTCCTCCTTGGGCAGCAGGAAGTTGCCGTCGCTAAGCTGCGGCAGCTCGCCCGTGGCCTCGTACTCCGGGTACTGCGAGTTGTGCACGTGGAGCCGCATCTTGGCCACACGCGCATAGGCCTGGACGTCCCAGGCCGGCAGGAACTGGTGCAGCACCATGGTGGAGCCCAGCTCACGCGACGTGCGCGGCGTGAAGTCCAGCTCCACGGCCGCCAGCAGGTCGTCGTGCAAGCGGTCGGCGTTCGGCACCAGCGGGTGGAAGCGGTCCTCCGGGAACATGATGGCGCGCTCTCAATCAAATAGCGTCGATGCAGCTCAACGCCAATGCAGTGTACCATTCGTTGTGGTACACTTGCCTGCTCAGACAAGTACAGTGGGTGAATCGCTAAAGTACGCTTTCCCGCGCCGCCACCAATAAAAGACCAATCGCAATTCCAGACGTCGCTTAAAGCTGGCGCAGGAGTGCTCGGTTTGCCTGCAGACAACGCGCCTCAGAGAGCCTGGCGTTGGATTTTGAATTGACAGCCAGACAGACACGCAGCAGACATGGCGGACACGGTGCAGGTGCTCATGGAGAAGATGATCCCGGAGCTGGAGGATCTCCAGGAGAAGAAGCTCTTCACCAAGGTGCGTGGGTAAGCAAGGTCTGTTTTGCGATGCGGTGCTGATGGTTGCTGGGCTGGCTGGTTGCGTAGGAAGAGATCCACCAGATCGTCGAGAAGCGACGCGACTTTGAGTACATGATGAAGCGCATTCCGCTGCGCAAGATCGACGGACTGCGCTACATTGAGTATGAGCTCAACCTCGAAGCGCTGCGTCAGAAGCGCAAGGAGCGTCTGGGCCTCAAGAAGCACTCGCTGAGCGACACCACGGGCACCAAGCGCGTGCACTCGATCTTCGACCGCATCATCTACAAGCACCGCGGCAGCGTGGACCTGTGGCTGCAGTACGTGGCCTACTGCAAGAACGAAGGCGCCGGCCGAGTGCTGTCGCACGTGTTCTCGCGCGCTCTGCAGGCGCACCCGCGCCGCCCGGAGATCTGGATCGAAGCGGCCTCGTACGAGTTCTCGACCAATCTGAGCATCGAGTCGGCGCGTGTGCTCATGCAGCGCGCCATCCGCATCAACAAGCAGTGCCAGCGACTGTGGCACGAGTACTTCCGTCTCGAGCTGCTCTACATCCAGAAGCTTGCGTACGTAGTGGTGTCGCTCTCTGGCCATGCACAAATGCGCTTGGTCTACCGTGTGCTAATGATCACCTCTTTGCATTGTTCCTTGGCAGCGTTCGTCGTGAGATCCTCAAGCTGGATGAACCTACGACGGCCATGACCAGCGGCTCGGTCAGTCTCTCGATCGATGAGCTGCCAGAGGAACAGAACGACAAGTCGTCCTCACTGGAGCTCAGCGCCGAGGTCAGCGACAAGAAGAAGGCACGTGACATGGTCCTGCAGGGCGCCATCCCGCGGCTCGTGTTCCAGAACGCGATCGAGACTATCGCCGATGATGTGGCGTTCCGTCTCCAGTTCGTGGCTATCAGTGATTTATTCGGCGCGCGCTTCGCGTCCGACCTCTCGGGCTTCATGCTCGAATCCTGCCTCAAGGACTTCCCCTCGAACGAGGACGTCCACGCCGTTCAGGCCCTGCGCCCGTTCATCGTGGCATCGGAAGAGGATGCCCAGGCTGAAGCCGAGGCCATCAAGCTGTTCGAAGCCAGTGTGCAGCAGCTGCAGACGGTCAGCATGAAGGAGCGCTTTGCGCAGTGGCTGGTCGAGCGCCTGGCCTCGCCGTTCAAGACCTCGTCGCTCGTGGACTACGCCCAGAAGGCGCTCAAGCAGCTAGCGATCGAGTCGGCGTCCAGCCGCATTGGCACGCAGTTCGTGGACCTGGTTCATCGCACGGAAGGCACCGCCGCGGCTGTGAAGACTGCAAAGGCGTTTGTGAACGGATCGTTCGCCAAGTCGGCCGAGCTCTGGCTCGTGTACGCGCAGCTGGTGTGCTACGCTGTGGAAGAGAGCCACGCGACGACTCCCTCGCCCAAGCGACGACGTACGTCCGAGACCAAAGCCGCCAAGACCAGTCCGGTGGAAGAGTCCATTGCTATCCTGCGGCTGGCGTTGGCCTCTCTGGCCTCGGATGACCAAGAAGGCCACTACATTGTGGCGGAGCGTCTGCTTGAACTGCTCATCGGCAGCGGCAGCAGCTCCAACGAGGCCATCGAGCGCGTGTTCAAGGACGCCATGGCGGCCCAGGCTCGTGACTCGGAGCACTGGAACGCGCTGCGCCTGCGTCTGCTGGCCTGGGCGGGCTCGGTCTACTCGGTTGAGGTCGTGCGTGCCCGGTATCAGCGGTTCCTGAACGGCCCCATGCTGCCCACGGAGGCCACTTACGCGTTCCTGCTGCGCTGCGTGGAGATCGAGGTCTCGGTGGCGGCTGCCAACGTGGCGGTCGCGCCCGTGCGCGTGCTGTTCGAGAAGCTCGTGGACCTCTTCGGCCCGAGCTCGGAGGACGCCTGGATCGAGTACATCCGCTTTTTCACGAGCCATGCGCAGTACGCCGACGCCACGCGTGTGCACCAGCGCGCCATGCGCCAGTGGAAGGACTCGCCTCGACTTGCCCAGCTCGCGCTCACGGGCGCCAACGCGTAGATAACCCACCACCAACGTTTAGATCCATTTACATGCACGCCAGTCTTTCTATCTTGCTCTCTTTATGTGGATATGTGCCATAGGTGTGTATTTACCAATAGAGACACGAACAAAAGTGTATATATGTGCTCGTGATTCCTCCTGTAGACATGTGTGTATAAATCAACAGAAACTCAACATAAGGGTATAGCGAGTAAGTAGTATATATTATCGAGGTCAACGCTATCAAGCTGCAGCAATCGCCATTCGTCCATGGGAATCCACTGGCTGCCAATGCTAATCGCTGCCAGTTGTCTTCTCATCGCATCAGGAGTCCATGTGCTACGGTGGATAAATCCTTGGTCCCTGTAGACGTATAGAGTGTTTGTCTAGCTGCTTGATGGCCATCCGGACCGTTCGTCGTCTACATGATCGTCGTCGTCGTCTTGCGAGCTTTTATTTACCGGGCCTCAAACTGGATGAGACGCTTGGTGCGCGCCTTGTACATGATTCGGTAGCCGCACGCGCGGCAGCGGATGGGGTCGCGCGCCGATAAATAGTTAACGATGCCGCAGTCACCGCAGATGTACTTGATCTCCGGGTCCTTCGTCATCGCCGCGCTCGAAGCGCTGCCGCCGGCCGCTGGAGTCGCCCCGCCGTCCATTGCTCCGTTTCTTACTGGTCACTCCGGACTTTGGGGATGGATAGTTAAAACCTTATCCGTGATGACAAGGTTTTTCCGCTGTGGCTTTTGGTTGGTCCGCTTTGAACCAAGTCGATATTCGCTGCACAACTAACCGACTCTAGCCGACTAGCAAGCGATTTGGCTGGCTGGCTGGCCGGGATTCCCTTGGTCATCAAAGCGCACCCATCCAAAGGCAAGCATGGCGACCATGGAGCCCAACCTGCCGACCATGTACGTCGCTTATGCGCTGGATCACGGGCGCTGCATTGACGCCAGCCCTGCTGTTCACTGACGCACATCTCTATCTAGCCTATGTTGCATGTGCGCGACGCCCATCGTGGCCAATGCCGCCAACATGTGCGAGGACTGTCTGAAGGGCCAGGTGGACGTGACGGACGGCATCCCCAAGGAAGTGATCATCCACCAGTGCCGTGGCTGTCTGCGCTGGTCGCGCCCGCCATGGGCCGTGGCCGAGCTCGAGTCGCGTGAGCTGCTGGCTATCTGTCTCAAGAAGATCAACAACCTCAACCGCGTGAAGCTCATTGACGCCAACTGGATCTGGACCGAGCCCCACTCGCGCCGTCTTAAGCTCAAGCTCACGGTGCAAAAGGAGGTGCTGAGCAAGATGATCATGCAGCAGTCCTTCGTCGTGACCTTCGTGGTGCGCAACCAGCAGTGCGACTCGTGCCAGGCCTCGTTCGCCAACCAGTCCTGGAAGGCCGTGGTCCAGGTGCGCCAGCGTGTGGACCACAAGCGCACGTTCTTCTACCTGGAGCAGCTCATCCTCAAGCACCGCGCGCACGAGAAGACCTCGATGATCGAGTCCCACCCGGACGGCGTGGACTTCTTCTTCGTGGAGCGCAACCATGCGCTGCGTTTCGTGGACTTCCTGCAGGAGTCTGTGCCGCTGAAGCTCAAGACGGCCAAGAAGCTCATCTCGGCCGATAACCACAGCAACACGCACAACTATAAGTTCACGTACGCCGTGGAGATCGCGCCCGTGTGCAAGGACGACCTCGTGGTGCTGCCGCTCAAGCTGGCGCGCAGTCTGGGCAACATCTCGAGCCTGTGCCTCGTGCAGACCATCTCGTCGTCCATCCACGTCATCGACCCGTTCACGACCCAAACGGCCGAGATCGACAATGAAAAGTACTGGCGCTACCCCTTCAAGGCCATCCGCTCTATCAAGGCCATGACCGACTTCACGGTGCTGGACAGCTCGCCCATGGCCATCCCGAGCGGTGGCGGCAAGCCCATCCGCGTGAACCGCAAGACCCGTCTGGCCGAGATGGAGATTGTTCGCGACGCGGATTTCGGTGTGAACGACACGCGACTGCACACGGTCACGCACATGGGCACGCTGCTCCATGTGGGCGACTCAAGTCTGGGCTACGATCTCACCAGCGCCGTGTTCAACGACAGCGATCTGCAGCCGCTGGTGCAAGCCGGCATCACGCTACCGGACGTGGTGCTCGTAAAGAAGAAATTCCCGCGCCGCATGCAGAAGCGCAACCGCAACTGGAAGCTCAAGAAGATGGAGGGCGTGGAGCTCAGCTCCAACATGCGCAAGGCCGATCTGTCCAAGGAAGAGCTCGACTACGAGCAGTTCCTGGACGACCTGGAGGAAGACCGCGACATGCGCGCGCAGATCAACCTGTACAAGGACGAAAAGGCCGCGGCTGCTCCTGCGGGCGAAGACGAAGACGCCATGGACGAAGACGATGGCGAGCAGGCACCTGCGGTGGGCCTGGATGAACTGCTGGACGACATGACCATGACCGACGCGGAGAACTCGGCCACCCAGCTGCTCTCGGCCAGCGAAGCCAACCAGGTCGCGGCCTGGGAGCTGGAAGAGCTATAAGCAAATAACCGCTGCCTCTAGTGTTGTAATCCAATTCATTCAGTAGATCAATTTTTTTGCACTTTCCAACTCGCTTTGTTCCTTATATCGTGC
>JAADVF010000207.1:0-40507 GCA_023334555.1 Elongisporangium undulatum
GGTTCGACGGCACGACGGACGTGATGGCGTCCAGCACCTCGAAGATCAGACGCGCGCGGTTCTCGATCGAGCCGCCGTACTTGTCTGTGCGCGTGTTGATGTTGTCACACAGGAACTGCTCCAGCAGATAGCCGTTGGCCGCGTTCAGTTCCACGCCGTCAAAGCCGGCCTCGATGGCATTGAGCACCGCCTGGAGGTAGTTCTCGATGATACCCGGTATTTCCTCCAGCTCCAGTGCGCGCGGCGTGACGTAGTCCTTGCGGCCTTGACGGGTAACACTGAATGTCTTGATAGACTCGGGGAATCGTGTGGCGCTGGAGCACACAGGTACCTGCTCGTTCGGCTGGTTGAGCGGGTGGCTCACGCGCCCCACGTGCCAGAGCTGCAGGAAGATCTTGCCGCCCTTGGCGTGCACAGCGCTGGTCACGACCTTCCAGGCATCGATCTGCGCCTGTGTGAAGATGCCCGGAGCGCCAAAGTAGCCGCGCGCCTGCGGACTGATGTTGGTGGCCTCGGCCACCAGCAGACCGCCGGGCGTCGAGCGCTGCGCGTAGTACTCAGCTGCACCAGCAGGCTGTACGCCCTCCTCACCAGCCTGCAGACGCGTGCACGGAGCCATGACTATGCGATGTTGCAGCCGTACGGGGCTATTCTCACCGCCCAGAGACAGCGGCGTGAAGACTGCAGAATCGCAAGCCACCATGAGGTCGATTTCTGAATGAGTCGGCGGCTAAACTCACTGCGGGGCCTCCTGGATCGTTCGCGAAGAGCCCAGGTACAATCAATCGTCCATGGCCCCAGCGAGGTCGACGGACTGTTTTCTGCGCCAACGCGCCAAGTGGCTTGTGGGTGTCAGAGATGAGATTAGTAATGTCAGCGTAGTGTTACACGCGCGAGCCGTGCGTGCCTTGGGCGTTCCAGCGTGTGCTGGAGGAAAGCGCGGAAGGGCTTCAATGCAGCCCCGCGCCCTGTCATTGCAATCCTGAGAATCCACTCGGACGGCGGAAGGCATGGAAATCCAACCCCAAGGCCTTTGAACAGCGGTTTCCAGTGAGGGCGGAGGGCGGTGTGGCTGCAACGGGGCCATTCGATAGATTGCGGAGGCGCCGCATTCGGACGAGCACGCTTCGCAATAGACCGCTCCGGCCTTGCCCTGAAGGAGGCCCTGCCTGCCGCTTCACGGGATGTGAACTTGCCTGTGCATTGGCCACCATTCGACCCTGATGTTGGGGATACTATCATTCCCGACTGCGGCTCGTAATAGCCTCCTAGGGCGAGTGATGGTGATTACTCTCCTGCGATCACGTGACAGAGCTGAGGTGAGCATGGCATGAAAGCTATGCGGTGCACACCGACTGCGCGTCCGCCTCGTTCGAAGCCGATCACTTGGCAACCTGCCACGACTCACGCGCCATGGAATCAACGCTCTTCACTCCTCTCACGCTCGGCGGCAAGACGGACCCCGTGCAGCTGCTGCACCGGATCGTCATGGCCCCACTCACGCGTCTACGCGCCAGCGAAAATGGCGTCCAGACCCCATTGGCAGCCGAATACTATGGCCAGCGCTCGTCGCGCGGCGGCCTGCTGGTCTCGGAAGCCACCAACATCAGCGCCACGGCCAACGGCTACTTCCGTGCCCCTGGCATCTACACCGTGGAGCAGATCGCGGCCTGGAAGCCGGTCACCAAGGCTGTGCACGAGAAAGAAGGCAAGATTTTCGCGCAACTCTGGCACACGGGCCGCGTGGGCCACCCGACGAACCAGCCGAATGGCCAGTTGCCCGTCTCCTCCAGCGCCACGCCGTTCGCTGATGAGGCTAGCGGAACTGTCGCGGTCACCCCTCAGGGACGCATGCCGTACGAGACGCCTCGGGCTCTCGAGCTGGAGGAAATTCAGGCCATCATTGAGGACTACCGCCAGGCTGCCGTCAACGCCATCGAGGCCGGCTTTGACGGCGTGGAGCTGCTTGCTGCAAACGGCTATCTGCTCGAGCAGTTCCTCTGCGATAGTGCGAACAAGCGCACGGACAAGTACGGTGGCTCGATCGAGAACCGCGCCCGTCTGATCTTCGAGGTGCTGGACGCCATCACATCGACGCTCCCGTCCAGCAAGGTCGGCATCCGCCTGACCCCCTATGTTGAGGCGATGGGCTGCACTGACTCGGACCCGTCCACCACCTACGGCTACGTGATTGAGAAGCTGAACGGCTACGACCTGGCCTACCTGCATGTCGCGGAGCCGCGTGGGGCCCACTTTAAGAGCGACAAGGTGCCGGAGTCCGGTATCACGTCCATATACCGCAAGGTGTACCAGGGCGTGTACATCACATCCTCTGGCTACGACCGCGCGGAGGCCATCAAGACCGTGGAGCGAGGCACTGCGGACGCCGTCGCGTTCGGTCGAGACTTTATTGCAACGCCCGACCTGGTCAAGCGTCTGGAGCAGGACTTGCCGCTCAATACGCCGGACTACAACACGTTCTACGTCGCGAATGGAGACATTGCAAGGGCCGCCAAGGGATACACGGACTACCCGTTCGCTGGACCCGCTGCTCCTTAAGACTCGTAGAGGCCCTTCATAGGCAAGCCAATAAGGCGAGACGTCGAAAGCGTTCACAACAAAGCCGCTGGGTCTCGTCTCGTTTCTGCAGCACAGATACAAGAAAGCACCAGACCGGAACCAAAGCCCAATATTGAAACATTGGAATGAGATGGATTGAGTTTATAGCGTGGTCTAGGCCTTGGACTGCTGGTCGTAGGTCGGGTAGTCCGTGTATCCGACGGCGGCCGTGCTAATGTCGCCATTGGCCACGTAGTACGTGTTTCGGTTGGACGGCGTGATCGGCAGGTCCAGCTCGAAACGCTTCACCAGGTCCGGGTTCGAGATGAAGTCACGGCCGATAGCGATCACGTCAGCGTGTCCTTCCTCCACAGTCTTAACGGCATCAGCACGGTCAAAGCCACCGCACGTCATGTACACGCCCTTGTAGATCGGACGGAAGAACGCCGTGACACCGGACGCAGGCACCTTGTCGCTCTTCACGTGGAAGCCACGCGGCTCCACGACGTGCAGGTAGGCCAGGTCGTAGTCGTTCAGCTTGTTGATCACGTAACTGTACGTCTCCTCGGGGGTCGAGTCCACGCAACTGAACATGAGGTTGAAGGGCGCAAGACGGATGCCGACCTTGCTGGACGGGATGGACGATGTGATGGCGTCCAGGATCTCAAACACCAGACGCGCGCGGTTTTCGATCGAGCCGCCGTACTTGTCCGTGCGCTTGTTCACGCCGTCGCACAGGAACTGCTCCAGGAAGTAGCCGTTGGCCGAGTGCACTTCAACACCGTCGAAGCCAGCCGCAACGGCGTTAACGGCAGCCTGGCGGTAGTCTTCAATCAGCGCCGGGATCTCTTCGAGCTCAATGGCGCGCGGAGCTTCGTACGGCATACGGCCCTGCGGGGTCACGGCCACACTGCCAACGTCTTCAGGCAGCGGAGTGGCGCTCGAAGAGACCGGAGGGCGTCCGTCGGGCTGGTTGAGACGGTGGCCCACACGACCCGTGTGCCACATCTGCATGAAGATCTTGCCTTGCTTGTCGTGCACAGCCTTGGTCACGGGCTTCCAGGCCTCGACCTGCTCGTTGGTGTAGATGCCGGGTGCGCGGAAGTATCCGCCGGCCGTGGCGCTGATGTTGGTGGCTTCTGCGATCAGCAGACCACCAGGCGTGGTGCGCTGCGCGTAGTACTCAGCCGCCAATGGGATCTGCACGCCGGTCTCACTGGCGCGCAGACGCGTGAGCGGGGCCATGACGACACGGTGCTGCAGCTGGACAGGGTCCTTCTTGCCGCCGAGCGTGAGCGGAGTGAAGAGCTTGGGGGCCATGGTGCTTGGGGTCTTGCTTGGGCTGAAGATGGCCGGTTGTAGAATGAGCAAAGGATCACGAGGCAGACCTGGTCAACTACGTCAACACGCTTGTTCACGTAGCTGAAGCAGGCCGGGTTTATCTATTTTATTCACATTCACATAAATGACCCACCCACCCACCCACTTCTCAGCTGCTTCATGTCTCTGGTGCAATGCTGTGCAACCCGGATCTTTTGAACAGTTTACTTTGAGGACCCGCTGACCCGGCCCATTGGGGGAATGCAGATCCTGTCACTAGCCAGTATATAAATGGGTACACTAAGTCTCATGCATAAGAAGACAAGACCGCAGGGCAAACGGATACCAAGCATGGAATTAGAAAATGTATCTGTCGGTGCGTCTGATCTACCCACCAATCATCCAAGTCGTCTCTCTCAGCCTAAGCCATCGTCGCCGCATAGAACATTGGGTAGTCCGTGTACCCGACAGCAGCCTTGCTGATATCGCCATTGGCCACATAGAACGTCTTGTCATCCACCTTGCTCAACGGCAGGTCCATTTGAAGGCGCTTGACCAGATCCGGGTTGGAAATGAAGGCACGGCCGATGGCGACAGCGTCGGCCATGCCTTCGTCCACGACGTCGAGCGCCTTTTGGCGGTCGAAGCCAGAAGACGTGAGCAGTACGCCCTTGTAGATCGCGCGAGCGAGTGGCGTGACACCAAATTCCGGTACTTTTTCACTTCTAGCGTGAAAGTCACGCGGTTCAATGATGTGCAGGTACGCCAGATCATAGTCGTTGAGGCGATTGATCACGTAGCCGTAAGTCTCTTCAGGCGTCGAGTCCACACAGCCAAACATCAAGTTAAAGGGCGAAAGCCGAGCACCGACCTTGCTCGAAGGCATAACTGATGTGATAGCGTCCAGCACTTCAAAAATCAGGCGCGCACGGTTCTCGATCGAGCCGCCGTACTTGTCCGTGCGCTTGTTGACACCATCACAGAGAAATTGCTCCAGAAGGAAACCGTTCGCCAGATGCAGCTCGACGCCGTCAAAGCCTGCCTCAACGGCATTCAGAGCGGCTTGAGCGTAGTCTTGAATGACGCCTGGGATTTCTTCAATCTCCATGGCACGAGGTATTTCGAATGGCATGCGACCCTTGGGTGTCACGGCGGAGATACCCATATCTCCTGGAAACGGCGTCGCACTCGGGCAAGCTGGAGTTTCACCGTTCGGCTGGATCAGACGGTGGCTCACGCGGCCAGCATGCCAGAGCTGAAGGACGATTTTTCCGCCCTTATCGTGCACGGTCTTGGTCACAGGCTTCCAGGCTTCGACGTGCTCGTTCGTGTAAATGCCCGGGGCGCGGAAGTATCCGCCGGACGTGCGGCTGATGCTCGCCGATTCTGCGATCAGCAGACCACCAGGCGTGGTGCGTTGGGCATAGTACTCAACCGCCAGAGGGTTCTGCACGCCGGTCTCGCTGGCGCGCAGACGCGTGAGCGGGGCCATGACAACACGATGCAGCAGCTGGATCGGGTCCGTCTTGCCGCCGAGCGAGAGCGGGGCGAAGAGCTTGGGCAGGTCGGTCATAGTGGTAGTTGGATCGCGGAAAGCTGTGGTGAAGCAAATTGAGAAATGACCAATAGAACGAGAGACGCAGTAGGCCATGGCCCACGGCACTGTTGAAGCTGGCTGGGTTGTTCTTTGGGTCGAGGCTCACGTGCGTAATCTTTTCCGCTTGTGGTTGAGTGGACTATTTACGATTTTGTATGATAGATCTCCGAGGCGCGTAATCTCACTACTGAATCTCATGGACGCAATTGACCAATGCAAGTTCGTGGAGTGGGGACGTGGCATCCCTTTAACGGGCCAGAGATCTATCTCCATGGCTGCGCTGCTGACGCAAGCAATATCGGTATAGTGTTCACGGGCGATTGGAAATAACACTGTTCTTTGGCGGATTCTCTCACCCAACACTTCAATGACCTCGTAATCGATGCGTACTATACTCAGTACTGGACCATGTGTGACGCATCAATTTGCGATCGACGCTGCTCTCCTTTTCCCTGGAACGCCCCCCCCTCCCCCAACTGGCTCACTTTTCGATCACATGACTACACTAGAAGCCTACTCACATGGAATGTTGGGTGAGACTCAGGGTTCTCGACCTCGATGTCACCACAGTGTCGCTCTTGCCTTACGCTGAAGGCCTTGACAGCAGAAGGGCTGTAGGGTACAATAGATCATTGTCGCTGAGTTGTTTGGTCACCGTAACCGATGCACACAACGATGGTCATGAACTAAGGTACTACTGCAGGTACAGGAAACACCTTGACACTGTAGATTTATCAGTAGGGAGTTGAGAACTTGAGAACCCATAGGCTAATCCGATAATCGGGTCGCTTTCAAACAAGTAGGGAGTTGAGAACTCACGCACGTTCCAGTGTACATTCAATCAAGAGTAAATTGCAAAACCAGCACCACCTAGGAACAATAGTCGCAAAACCAGCACCTGTCGCACACTAACCAGAAGTCAGCACAATCATCACCACAAGCTGGTAAATGCCTGAAATTCAACCAAGTCGCACCCGTGGTCATGCTGCAGAGCACTGCGAGTAGCAACTTGAGCGCAAAGAAAAAAACAGCCCTCGAACTTGTACTCATCGTATAACGGGCCGTACTTGGCCTGGATGGCCTTCTCGTTGTGGCCGTTGGCGTACTTGGTGGCCACGTTGAGATGATGGCCAGGAAGAAGCTGGTGTCGATCGTGTTATCCACGCAGCAGCAGATCTGGAACGCGGCCATGACTTGCACGATAGTAAGACTAACTGTTGCTGTTAGCATAGTGTGCACCACATAAGGTTAGTGTGCGGCTGGTGCTGGTTTTGCGATAGGTGCTGGTTTTGCGACTTTTGTTCCAAGGTGGTGCTGGTTTTGCAATTTACTCTTCAATCAAGCCACATCAAATCGTCAACAAATATGCTAGCGTAATCATTTCAGCTCGCATTTCGAAACGTACGTATTTTGACAGGTATATTGGATAATACAGTAAGATAGATATAGTTTATATTGTATGAAAATGTTGTAGTATCACATATGTGAGTATATTAATTATACGTGAAACAATATTTATGAATGGCATCGCAATCACTTTGTGATTATGCGGGTCATCAAACCAGGTTGCTACACGACCGTGATCAAGCATGTTGACGTACAGTTGACGTTGCTGGTGCAACGACACTTCATGGCCATTCGCTCATTCCTCAATTGCCGTCTCCAGTCCAAGCAAGACTCCAAGCACCATGGCCCCCAAGCTGTTCACTCCACTCACGCTCGGTGGCAAGCAGGACCCCGTGCAACTGCAGCATCGCATTGCCATGGCTCCGCTCACGCGTCTACGTGCCAGTGAAAACGGCGTGCAGACCCCTCTGGCTGCCGAGTACTACGCTCAACGCACCACGCCTGGTGGTCTGCTGATCGCTGAAGCCACCAGCACTAGTCGCACGGCCCGCGGATACTTCCGCGCTCCCGGCATCTACACCAATGAGCAGGTCGAGGCCTGGAAGTCCGTGACTAAGGCCGTACACGACAAGCAGGGCAAGATCTTCATGCAGATCTTGCACACTGGCCGTAATGGCCACCGCCTCAACCAGCCCGATGGCCGACCTCCGGTCTGCTCGAGCGCTACACCTTTCCCTGAAGATTTGGGCATTGTGGCAGTGACCCCGCAGGGCCGCATGCCGTTTGAGACTCCGCGTGCCATTGAGCTGGAAGCAATCCCGGTGCTGATTGAAGAGCATCGCCAGACTGCGGTCAATGCCATTGAAGCTGGCTTCGACGGTATCGAATTACACGCTGCCAACGGCTACCTGTTGGAACAGTTCCTGTGCGACGGCGTGAACAAGCGCACGGACAAGTACGGCGGCTCGATCGAGAACCGTGCGCGTCTGATCTTCGAGATCCTGGACGCTATCACATCGTCCATCCCGTCCAGCAAGGTCGGCATTCGCCTCTCACCGTTCAACCTCATGTTTGACTGTGTGGATTCCACTCCCGAGGAGACGTACAGTTACGTGATCAACAAGCTGAACGACTACGACCTGGCCTACCTGCACGTCGTGGAGCCGCGTGGCTACCACGAGAAGAGCGACAAGGTGCCTGCGTCTGGCGTCACGACGTTCTTCCGCCCCATTTACAAGGGCGTGTACATGACGTGCGGTGGCTTTGACCGTGCTGATGCCGCTAAGACTGTGGAGGAAGGACACGCTGATGTCATCGCTATCGGCCGTGACTTCATCTCAAACCCGGACCTGGTGAAGCGTTTCGAGCTGGACCTGTCGATCACGCCGTCCGACCGTAAGACGTACTACCTGGCCAATCGCGACATTAGCACAATAGCGGTCGGATACACGGACTACCCGACCTACGACCAGCAGTCCAAGGCCTAGACCACGCTATAAGCGCAATCCATTTCATCCCAAACGTTTGGGAAGTCCCCCGTTGTGCTGAGAGACTACATAGCGTTTCCCAATGTTGCTTGGGTATCCCAATTACGGGGGCGTGATGCCGAGAATTCGGTAATGACGCATGAAGTTGGGCGCTAGTATGATCTCAACTCTGACAGGCAGCAGCCACACATTCTGGAACACAGTTCAATCGCAATCAGTATTTAGCCCTCGCCTCGGCGTCGTACGTCGGGTAGTCGGTGTATCCGATCGCAGCCTTGCTAATGTCGCCGTTGGCCACGTAGAACGTCTTGCGGTTCCAGGGCGCGATTGGTAGGTCCAGCTGCAGGCGCTTGACCAGGTCCGGGTTCGAGATGAAGTCGCGGCCGATGGCTACTGCGTCCGCTGTCCCTTGGTCCACCACATCGATTGCCATCTTGCGATCAAAGCCTGAGGACGTGAACAACACGCCTTTGTAGATCGGGCGAACAAATGGTGTGACACCGGACGCAGGCACCTTGTCACCCTTGATGTGGAAGCCACGAGGCTCCACGACGTGCAGGTAGGCCAGGTCATAGTCGTTCAGCTTGTTGATCACGTAGCCGTAGGTCTGCTCAGGAGTCGAGTCCACGCAGTCAAACAGCATGTTGAACGGTGCGAGACGGATGCCGACCTTGCTGGATGGGATGGACGATGTGATGGCGTCCAGGATCTCAAACACCAGGCGCGCGCGGTTTTCGATCGAGCCGCCGTACTTGTCCGTGCGCTTGTTCACGCCGTCGCACAGGAACTGCTCCAGGAAGTAGCCGTTGGCCGAATGCACTTCAACACCGTCGAAGCCAGCTTCAATGGCGTTAACGGCAGCCTGGCGGTAGTCTTCAATCAGCGCCGGGATCTCTTCGAGTTCAATGGCGCGCGGAGCTTCGTACGGCATGCGGCCCTGCGGGGTCACGGCCACACTGCCCACACCTTCAGGCAGCGGTGTAGCACTAGAGGAGACCGGAGGTCGGCCATCGGGTTGGTTGAGACGGTGGCCCACGCGGCCAGTGTGCCACATCTGCATGAAGATCTTGCCCTCTTTGCCACGAACAGCGCTGGTCACGGGCTTCCAGGCCTCGACCTGCTCGTTGGTGTAGATGCCGGGTGCGCGGAAGTATCCGCCGGCCGTGGCGCTGATGTTGGTAGCTTCAGCAATCAGCAGACCGCCAGGCGTGGCACGCTGCGCGTAGTACTCAGCCGCCAAAGGGATCTGCACGCCGGTCTCACTGGCGCGCAGACGAGTGAGAGGAGCCATGACGATGCGGTGCAGCAGCTGGATCGGGTCCTTCTTGCCGCCGAGCGTGAGCGGCTTGAAGAGCTTGGGCAGAGATCCGCTGGCCGCCATGGCGCTTGAGCTCTAGTCTGCAGGTTGAAGAATGGCGGATGAGTGAACATGAGACTTGTGTCTTTACGTATACACTTGTGCTTTCGTATCAGGCCGGGTTCCAGCTGAGACTATTGATTCCATTTGATGACCCACCCGCCAAGTATTGCGTGTCTTTGCTGTCAGACGGGAGCCTGATGGGTTTGTATTAGGACCCGTTGACTCGGCCCATGCAGGCCCAGAACGTGTCACTAGTCAACTTCGAATGGGTACAGTTGCAGTGAGATCTGAACCATCACACAGCTCCGCTCGGTGTGCTGCTGAGTTGCTTCAGCTTGTGTAATTCACCCCAAACCCAGTCAGCTCACTGGAGCGAAGTGCAGGCGAGTCCTGAGTCGACCAAACCGGTTACTCTCCCAAGCGGCGCTCAACTCAAAAGATACCAGCGACGCGACCGCTGGGCAGACGACCGTCGCTTTCTGCTTCCAAGTGGCGAAGAAACAATGTCCGGGCTCGCTCTCGCCCATGCGGAGCTGCTCAAGGTCGGGCCGATCTCCAGTCGCCACTCTCTGCGGCTGCTCCCGCTGAGCAAGAAGAAGAAGAAGGTGGGTAGCCACGTCAACGGTTGGGCGTCTGGCCATGGCAAGCGCTAACGCTCTCTCTATGTCCACAGCAAAAGTTTGTGATCGGAGACGAGTATGGCAGCCTGTCGAGCTTCCAGATGAAGAAGGGCGAGCCCCAGGTGTGTTTCTATGGCTCTCCGCTTCGTCTATGGCTAGTTCCCCAGCTAATGCATGTCATTCCCTGGCTTTATAGAGCGTATACAAGTCCATCACACTACCAGGATCGGTCTCGAGCATCCACATGGGCTCAAGCAAGGGCACGGAGGACAAGGCGTTCGTCTCGACGGGCCAGAACGTGCTGGGCTTTACCAAAAAGGGCAAGGAGTTCTTCAAGTTCCAGAGCAATCTGGCCGACTCGATCAACAAGGTGTCCACGTACGACAACCGCCTCTGGACGGCCACAGACTACGTGTGCAATCTGTACGAGAACGGCGCTGACAAGCACTCGTACATGAGCCCGGACCGCATTAACGACATGCTCGTGTTCACGGTCAACCACGAGCAGGACTTCTTCGTGATGCTGGCCTGCCAGGACCGGTTCCTGCGCGTGGTAAAGGACTCGGACATGGTCGCCAAGAAGTCCGTGGGCTCGCCCGTCACGGCGCTATGTCGGGTGCAGGCCGCCAAGGGCAGTCACCACGCCAGCGGCTCGGCGCAGATCCTCTACGGCACGTCGAACGGCAGTCTCGGGCTCGCGATCTTCAACGGCGAGAAGATCAAGATCAAGTGGAAGACGTCCATCGCTGGCAGCGCCATGGACGGCAACGGCGGCAACAACGACGAGGAGCCCATGATGACCTCGGCCATCAACTCGATCGCATGCTACGACATTAACAAGGACGACAACCCGGAAATCCTTGTGGCACGTGATGATGGCCGAGTAGAGGTCTATTCGTTCGAGCACGGTGGCGAGATCGTCAAGCAGTTTGAGCACGTGAGCACCGACAGTGTGCGCTGTCTGCACGGCGGCGTGGTGTCGACTCCGGGCTACGACGAGATCGTAGCCTGCACGTTCTCCGGTCGAGTCATGAGCTTCACGACCGAGCCGCTGGACCAGGCTGATTACGAAGACTCGTACGGCCGGTCCCGAGGCACGGTTCATCGAGAGACGCGCATCGTGAAGCTGCGCAAGGAGATCGCGGCGCTGGAAGAGAAAGTGACCAAGGAGAAGGAAAAGGCCGTACGCAACAAGAACAAGGAATACATGCCCGTGGCCGAGGAGCTGGTGGTTAACAGCAAATTCCAACTCAACCCGGCGCTGGGCGCGTACGACGTCTCGATCGAGATCCCGGTCAACATCCAGTTCGTGGTGCTGCACTCGGCCGTGCCCATCGATCTGCTGGAGAACGACAGCAACCTAGCGATTGTCAGTCAGACGCCCGTGGACCTGCAGCAGAACCCGAACACGCACTTCCTGGCCACGTACCGCTGTCTGGACCCAGCGCACCGACTGGAGTTCAACATCCGCACGATCGAGGGCCAGTTTGGCGACATTGAAGCCACGGTCATCGGCGAGGGCCAGCCCAAGGCCGCGCAGAGCATCAAGTTCTACGTCAAGCCGCTGTCCATGCACCATCGCGTGAGCGACGTGGATCCAGAGGAGGCCAAGGGCCCGACCAACACGCTGCAGCTCAGTGGCGTGTTCACGCTCGTACAGATGCACGAGTGGGTTTCGCTGTGTCTGCCGGAAGTGCCCGGCCGCCTGCAGGACGACGACGTAGTGATGCACTACAAGAACACGTTCCTGGGCAATCTGCTGGTTTGCCGCTACCGCAAGGGTGAGGCCACATTCTGCTCTCCGTCCGTGTCGGTCATCGCGATCCTGAAGGAGGTGATCACCAAGGAAGCCACGGCGCGCAAGGTGACGCTGAACATCGCGCTGGACATCAAGAAAGAGACGATCCCGGTCATGCTCGGGTACCTGCGGCCGCTGCTGGACTCCAAGCACGCGCTGTCGTCGCAGGTCAAGCTGATCGACGGCATCAAAGAGATGCAGATGCACGAGGAGGACTACGCGGCCTGGATGGCGCCCGAGTACCAGCACATCCTGGGCCAGTCGGAGCGGATCATGGCCGAGTTCAAGGCCAGTCCCAAGGCGCTGCACTACCTGGCCGGCATCCTGACCGACTTGTACGTGGACCTGTGCAAATTCCGCGGCACGAACGCCAAGCAGAACCTGTCGAGACTGTATCAGCTGATCGAGCAGTACCACTTCGATAGTCTGCTGGACTTTTACTTGCGCGAGTGAGAACGATTGGCTCGGTAAGATCAATAAACGCCATTCATTTCGTAGCTTTTCACGTTGAACAACACACTTGAACGCGTTGACAGACTTCATCCGACCACGTTAACGGTGTTACACGTAACGAAGCTTGAACGGAAAGCAAAGGCAGGAGAACAGATGAGCTGCTGTCACGGAATTGCTGCGTTCGTTCAACACGCCGAGGAGGCGATCGGCGAGATCGATGACAAAATATTGTCGGCTTCGTGGGTCACAAGCGCTGGTGGGAGGTTCACGCCGACGAACAGAGCCCTCAAAGGAAATGTGAACTGACGGGTCTGGCCACGTTCAAAGCGGCCTGTTTGGATGAGGAGGCGACGATGTCGACGAGGTTGATTGGGGTCGAAGAGCGGGTTGCGCTGGATCAGGATGAAGCGTCGCCAAACGGGGCAAACCTGGATGCTGAGCGCTATTTGCACGGTCGAGTGCGGTGCCATCCAGAGACGAAGCTTGCGCTGGAGCGGTGTCCAGGATTCTTCGTGTACGCTATCTCCACAATGAGATTTGGCAGCACGTCCGGACGAGAAGCAGCAGGCCTCAATGAAGCATCCGGCTAGATGACAACGCGTCCAACAGTGTAGGTCGCTGGTGTTGCTATGGTCGACCAGCGATGGGGACCGACCAAGGCATCTCCGCGATCGCGCAGATCATCACGACGATCGCAGCTGCGGTATCTGCATGCACGACGGTCGGAAGAGAGTACACGACGACTCGTCCGGTCGTGTCCGTCAGCGGCTCGTACACCCAACGACGCAGCTTTCCTTCATGTCGATTCAGCCAACGCTCGAAGTTGTCGCGAGAGATGGAATCAAACACCACAACACGAATGTGGAATGGAATGAATCGGGGCCATCGCCGTCGCTGTAGTCGCCCTCGGCACAGTGCTGCTTGTAGAGCGCCACCACGCGCATCACCTCGCTCCGCACGCGCGTGATATTCACATGACTCATCTGTGTTCTTCGCTGTTGACAAGAGTCGACATGAGGCCGAGATGGTGAGCAGCGGGACAGGGCGCTGAGACTAGAAGAAACACACCAGCTTCAGCAAGGTGACTTGAACGTGGGATCTATGCAAATTCCGCGGCGCTCAATCGTCTTGACAGTCTATTGAGCGTTTACCTTCGCGAATGAGTCTCTGGATACGATTGATACGATCGTTCATGTCGATAAGGCCGAGCTTCTGGCTGTTCCTGGTCTCAGCTCCACCAAAAGCTCACAGAGAAACTGGTTGAGAGCGACTTGACGAAGTGCCAGTGCTTGCGTGGGATGAACAGCATCTCGCCTTCTTGTAGCACGCACTCCAGGTACTTGGCCTGGGCAAACAGCGGGAATGTGTCGGCATCGGGCGCTTCCACCTGGACCTGGCTCGTGTTGGACAGCAGACCTTCGACTGGATACAGCTTCTCGCTTTCGTCCGGTGCGTAGAGGCGCAGATACTTGGTCCCGACGATCTGGCACAGCAGGTTGTCCTTTGGGTCGAAATGCAGCGGCGACACCGTGCCGCCTGGTCCAAACCACGCGTTCAGCGCCAGATCTTCGTCTTCATCCGCATCCGCTGCGTCGGAGCGCTGCAGTGTGCAGTAATCAGGCGTGATGATGTCTCGCCCAAGCGCCGGGATCTGCTCGAACAGATCGTGTTGGGCCAGATAGCCAACGGACGAGTCGCTTGCTGCTGCTTGGTTGAGGATATGCCTGTCCAGGAACTCGTTCATGGTCATGAGCTGCTGGCTCCAGTCGTCGGAGAGGTAGCTGGATCCGATCTACAGACATATTCCAGCTTTCATTCCTATGAACTTTGCCACTGCGTTGAAGACGCTTGTACCTCAATGGGGACGGTGCGCCAACCTGCCACGCGTCGAAAGTAATCCAGGTTCTTCCAAGACCGATTCGGGTCCTGAAGCCCGAGCGCAGGCCACTGGTCCATGGCGTTTGTGATGATCACGGGCGTTCTAAACAACAGAGGTCAAGTCAAACTGGCCTACTAGATAGCTCAGGCTTATGGAAATGGGACGTACTCGCTCTCGAGGATCTCGCGTCGGAACTCCTGGAGCGACGGCATGGGAACACGCTTGAGTGGGAACTCTATCGCTCTGGCGGACTCTGAATTGGCTCGAGCTCGCTGAAGAAATGGACCAACGCATCCAGGTAAACTGCCTCATAGTAAACGCTTGGGGCGATCTCCTCACCTTTGCGGGGCCATGGCCAGCAGCGTCTTCCTCAGTCGGCTACGTATCCACCATCTCCATCATCAATACCATTGCAGCGTGACCACACGAATGGGACGCATACCTCTGTGGTCTGGTCCAGCTTCTGCTCCACGGCATTGACCAGAGCGTGGGTCTGGGGCATGGCGTACGGGCCCGCCATCATCAACGCCATGTCCAGAACGCGCAGACTGGCCACGCACTGCTGCTGATTGAACAGATGCATCGCCTTGAGCACGCTGGCGTACGCAAAGGCCTGGCGCCAGATGCAAGCCACGGTCTTCCAGCTGCCGCAGTGCAGGCGCTCCCACACGCGGTCGTACGCCTGGGCGATCATGGCGGCGTGCAGATCGTTGTCGTGGCTATCAGCACGGATGATCCGCTGCAATAACGACAGCTCGGCTGCACCTCCGGCCACAATCAGCTCTGTAGTCATGCGCCCCGTAAGGTACGAATTCCTACAGGCGCATCGCATCAGCTGCATCCGCTCACCTTGCTCGAACACATTGCTCCATTGCACTTCCACCAAGTCCATGTTGCTAAGTTCGCATCGCATGTGTGCGTAGGTACGCAGGCATGTGTATAGCCAATATACATAATACCGGTTCTGAGCCACATACCGGTGTCCTATCTGTCAAACCAGTAAAAGAACAGGGGCTGGGGTTGAGCTTAGTGGTTCCCAACGCCGTGATTACAAAGCGGGTCGGCCTCATCGGCGGACGCGCAAGGGGAAGAGTTCCCTGGGACGCAAGCCATCCCCATTGCGGCTGCGCTCACTCGCAGATCGCCCGCGAACAGATCACATGCGGTCAGCGGCCTCCAGAAGCAGCAGCAGAGCGTCCCGCGTCCGCGCGCGCGGGGCCAACGTCATGCTCCTGCGCAGCTTTACGGCGCTATCCCCGGCGCGCTTCAAGCATGCGGCGTCGCTCATGACGGCCGCGACTCAGCACCAGCACCAGCCCACGACCACGCGGCTGTACAGCCCGCCCTCGGAGCAGCAGAAGATCGTGTCTGAGACCTACGAGCAGCTAGTGCAGCGGCTCTACCAGGTGAACCGCTTTACGGCCGTCAAGCTCGGATTGGAGAACATGCAACACCTGAACGACGCGTTCGGGAACCCGGCGTCGCGCTTCGAGGTTGTGCACGTGGCCGGCACGAACGGCAAGGGTTCCGTGGCGTTCAAGATCGCCAAGGCACTTGAGCGCTCGGGCTACCGCACGGGGCTGTTCGTGTCGCCGCACGTGAGCTGCTTCCGCGAGCGCGTGCAGGTGAACGGCGAGCTCATCTCAGAGCAGGAAGTGTGCGCAACGCTGTCCGAGATCTTCAACGTGAGCGCGCAGCTGCGGATCCCGGCCACGTTCTTCGAGCTCACGACCATGCTGGCGTTCCAGCACTTTGCCAAGCAGAACGTGGACTGCGTGGTGTTGGAGGCCGGGCTGGGTGGGCGCCTGGACTCGACCAACATCGTCACGCCGGCGCTCTCGGTCATCACGTCTATCGGCATGGACCACACGCGCATTTTGGGCAACAGTATCCCCGAGATCGCGCGCGAGAAGGCCGGCATCATCAAGCCGCGCGTGCCCGTCGTGATCGGCCCGCACGCGCCACTGGAGCTCATGCAGGAGCATGCCACCAAGCAGCAGGCGCCGCTGGTCCAGGTTCCGCTCCGGGCTTCGTTCGAAGAGGACTACAACGCAGAAAACACGGCCATCGCGCGTGAAGCCTGTCTGCAGCTGAACGCGCTCTCGCATCGCGGCCGCGCGGCCTCAGAGCTCATGATCGACCTGGACAGCAAGCGCGTGGCTTCGGCGCTGGAGTCGCGCCCGCCCTGCCGGTTCCAGGTCGTGCACCTCGTGCGGCCAAACTCCAAGGAGCGCAAGGTCTCGGTCGTGCTGGACGTGGCGCACAACCCGCCGGCCATCGAGCGGCTCGTGCAGCTGCTGCGCAAGCGCTTCCCGAGCCACAAATACCGCTTCGTGTGCGGCTTCTCGGCCGACAAGGACATGGGCCACGTCATGACCACGATCGCATCCGTCATTGACACGAGCGGCTGTGACGCGGAGACCAAAGCGCAGCTCGTGCGCTCGCGCATGCATCTCGTCAAGGCCAACCACCCGCGAGGCGCCTCGCTGGACGAGATCAACGATGCGCTGACGCGATCCGAGACCGGCCGCGCGTTCGGGACGTTCGAGTGCATCTCATCCATCAAGGACGGTGTGGACGCAGCACTGGCGGCTGCACGCCGGTCCAAGGAAGAGGAGGTGGTCGTGGTCTGCGGGTCTGTGTTCCTCATGGCCGAGGCGCGCCAGGCGCTGGGCTTCAAGGAGCCCATCGACAGCCCCACACTCAACGCCGTGAGCGGCCAACACCTCTCGACTCCCGAGAGCCGACGCCTGGCCGCCAAGGCCTCCGCTTTGTCCTCCTCCTAACTCTATCAAATTGTGTTTAAAGTATCAACAGAGTAGTCGCATTGTGATCATCTTCAATTGGCATTAGATGAGATGGACGAGAGCGATGGCTGGCTTGAGCATCAGAAGCTCGCACTACTTGATCCCGACCGGCAAGTTCAATGGTGATATCGTCACTTGCGTGGCTTGCAAGCACAACCGGGAGGTCCACGCCGGCGTACAGCGCTCTCAAAGGGAACGTCAGTCGGGCGGTCTGGCCGTGCTCAAAGCGGCCCTCCTGCACCTGGAGGCCGCTGTCTTGGCCATCGCCATGGGCGTCAGAGTCCGGATCGAGTTGAATCAGCATGAAGCGTCGCCAAACCCGACAAATGCGAATCCCAATCGCGACCTGCACAGTGGAGTCCGGGCCCATCCAGAGACCAAGCTTGGCCACGAGGTTCGCCCACGAGTCGTTCCAGTGCGAGGTCTCCACGATCAGGGTCGGCAGCTTTCCATAGGCAAGACCCACAGGCCGCAGTAAGACACCCGGCTCCATGATACCGTTGCCAACGACGTAGGTCGGCCCCGCTGAGCCATGAAGCGAGCAGTGGGGCCGCCCGTGACATCCCCACGCTCACGGAGCTGCGCCAGAACCACGTGGGCAATCTTGAACGCGGTTTCTCCCTGCAACGGGCTCGCAAATGAGTATACGACCACTAGTCCGGTCGTGTCTGTCAGCGACTCGTACACTCAATGGCGCAGCTCTTTTCCGTGCCGATCCAGCTAGCGTTCGAAGTCATCGCGCGAGATGCATTCAAACACCACAACAGGGACACATTCGGGGCCGTCGCTGTCACTGTAGTCGCCCTCGGCGTAGCGCTGGTTGTAGAGTGCCACCGCGCGCATCACCTCGTTCCGCACGCGCATCTTCTTTGCGTCTTGGCAGTTGGTTCCATGAGCGAGACAGGACAGGACTCTGGGACCTGCGGAGGTCAAGAGCTGTCGCGGTTGAGCGCATTGAAGCTCATGAAGTCAGCGTTCTCGAAGGATGCAGGTAATATCATCCGTGCCTTTCATTGATTGGTTAAAAAGGAGGGTGTACCTAAAATCTTTCCAACTTCCCTTGGCTGACACCATACAAACTACAGTACAAGTGCGTATGCAGGCTGCTTACGTATTCCTTTCCACTTTTTCATTGGCTGAAAAGTCGATTGCGTAGTCGCGATCCTCGCCTGCCTCCTTCTGGCTCGATCTTTCACAACCCAATCGACCCCCTCGAGCCCCAAGAGCCCAAGCCAGAGTCATGGACGCGTACCGAGCCACTGTGAGCGCGAGCAGCGAGGCGCTGCTCGCCGAACTGCCGCAGCGCGTGGAGCAGCTGCACGCACTGGCCAAGCAGCAGAGCGGCGCGCGCGACCCGACGGCCGTGCACGCGGCCTTCACGCAGGCCGCCACCGGCAGCAAGATCGCGCGCAATGCGCAGGTGCAGGCGCTGGCGCTGACCACGGCCAACGAAATCGAACGCGCGCTCAGCGCGCTGCAGCTGCTGGCGCAGTGGATCCAGCTCATGGTGCCCAAGGTCGAGGACGGCAACAACTTTGGCGTGGAGGTGCAGAAGTACGCGTACGTGCACCTGAAGGAGAGCATCGCGACCTGGCAGAAGGCCTGGGACTCGCTGCCGGACTACGCCGCGCAGCGCGCCGCCACGGTCGAGAAGATCAACGACAAGCTGTCGCAGGAGAAGTCCCAGACCACGACCGTGACGGAGGCCAAGGGTGGCAAGGACGGCGACGAAGACAAGTCGGTCAAGGCCACCGTGACCAAGGACAGCGTCACGACCTCGGCGCCGGCGGACGACTGGCTCGCGCAGCTCGTGGCGTTGGACGTCAAGTGGTATTTCAACCTCGCGCACCTGCTGGAGGGCCTGCGCGACCAGTACGCCATCACATTCGACGTGATCGAAAAGAACAAGGACAAGATCACGCGCCCGCGCGGCTCGGGTGCCCACGGCGGCTTCAGCATGTTCTGATCGCTCTTGGAGTTCACCGGCTGCTCCAGCGCAAGACGAAGGACCGAGTGGTCTTAGCTATCTCTTAAGTATCAATTGAATCCTGCATGTGCTTTCGTTATCTGGCGGCCGATTGCTTGCGCTCCATGCGCCGTCTTGCGGCGGACGCCTCGCGGAAGCGCAGCAACAGATCCCTGTAGTCGCTCTCGAGCTGATGCACTTGGCTCTGGAGTGCTTCGTTCTGCTGTTGCTGCTGCTGTAGCTTGGCGTTGGTCGTTTGCACCACACGACGCATCATGGCCATGCCGTTCTGCTGCCTAGTAGTCATCATGTGGCCAGCGACGTCCTCGTCATTCTGGTTGCTGGACGCTGCAGCAGGCGATACCACGGCCTGCGCCTTGGGCTGGTGCTTGACGAGAGCCACACGAGCCTGGAGCGAACTGCCTGCGAGCCGTGCTTGGGCCAATTTCTGCGCGAGTTCCTGCTTCTCCCGCTGCACGCGCATGCACTGCCGGTCTTTGGCCTGCAGAGCGCGGGTCTGGATGTCGATCTCCCGCTGGCGTTTCTCAAGCTCCAGCTGCTGCCACTCGCTCAGCTCCTGCGCATCGAACAGCATGACGCCCAGTCGAGCGCTCTCCTCGCTGTGCGTGCTGCATTGCAACTGGAGCGACGCTATCGCTTGCTCCAATCGCGAGCGAGCGGCGTCCTGCTCTCGTAGCTGCTGCTGCAGCACTTGCTGGTTGGCTCGGGCCTGGGCCAGATGCTGCTCGTACTCACAGATCTGCATGGCTGCGGATGCCAGCTGCGCGTGCGCGACGTCCAGAGACTGATCCTTGAGGTTGAAAGCCCGATCCAGAGAGTCGAGCCTGGCCTGAAGTTCTTCGATCTGCTGGGTCTTGGAGGCGTTGCTCTGCTGGGCCAACGCGATCTCATGACGCTGTGCGTCCAACTGCGCTTCGTGCGCTCGCACTTGCGCCTCCAACCGCAGGCGAGTCTCCTCGTGGTGCCTCCAGACGCCGCCACCATAGCGCACCGACTGCATCGGCCTCGCTTCCAACGGGCTCTGTGACCTTGAAACGCCATCCGTCGTCTCAGACGGTCACCCACCCCACGCGCTCAAGCGTCTTCTTCGTCGTCCGCGTCCTCGTCTTCCTCTTCGTCCGCTTCCTCTCCGATGCTCTGCACGGTCGATCTGCTGCCGCCCAGCGTCTCCAGCTGCTCGTGGGTCAGTCCGAGCGAGAAGTTGTGCAGACTCGCACGCCGGATCTGCTGCAGCGCGCTTTTGAAATCCTCGATCCCGTCCGCGTCGGCGTTCATCAGGAACTGCTCGCGCAATTGCTCCTCCAGAGCGATCATGTCGTTCATGGTGGCCGCGCCCTCGTGCGGAGGCTGGGCCAGCGTATGCTCCACCACGCTCGTGTACCGGTTGGCGTCGTTCTCGTGTGGAGTCTGTAGCTGTTGAGCTGCTTGGCCGTTTGGGTCTTGAGGCCCGTCCATGGAGCTGCCAGTCTTCAAGCTCGAGAGCGCGAGGCCGAAGCGCTGCATGCGGCGGATGGCCAGCACGGCCTTCTTGAAGGTCTCCTCCTTGGACTTGAGCACCACGATCTGCTCCTCGTTCAGGTTCTGGTACCGACTGATCTCGCGCATGATCTGCCGGTGGCACATCCACGCCGTCTTGGAGTCCACGCGCTTGGCCAGGATCTGAGTCAGGAACGCCACGCGGAACGTGAGCGAGGCCGCGGTCTGCTGGTGCGTGATGCCGCGCAGCACGGCGGACACGGACTCGCGGTCGTGCTCCCAGGTCTCCTGCAGCAGATCGAACTGGTAGTGCTCCTCCTCCTCCATGGACGCGCGCGAGAACGCGCCCTCGGTCGATAGCCTGGCCACGTTGCCGCTGCTATTGCTGCTGGCCATGGTCTTTTCGTTGGCTTTAGCAGACGAGCTCTTGACGGGCGTCGTGCCCAGCACTTTCTCCATCAAGATGACGTCGATGAAGCGCTCGAACGAGATCCGGCGGGGCTTGATGTGGTCGTGCGCGGCTGTGAACACGCGCTGCAGCGCCTTCTCGTCCATGGTCGTTGTCAGGTGCGAGATCACGGCCGCGAACTCGTCGTACTCGAGGTTCCCGTCGCCGTTCAGATCGCCAGCGACGTACACGGCCTCCAGGATCTGCTCGATGCGACTGCGCAACTGCAGCCACTCGTCCACAGCGATCTCCAGCAGCTCGCTCTCCTGGATAAACTCATCGTCCGGTGCACGAGGAGCTTGGGCCTTGATCCGTGCCGTGATGCTGTCCATGGAGCGGAAGTACACGCCAAAGCGCTCCGAGAACGCCTCTTGCAATGTCGTCAGCGCGAAAGTCACGCGGATCTTGAACTGGCGAGGCGTGGACTCGACGCGGTGCTTGCTCGTGCCGGAGAACGAGCCGAGCGACCACTTGTCCAGCAGGCTCTACAATCAGCAGGGATGCCTTATGGGTCTGGATGGCAGGCACGGAAGCAGGGCTAGGAGCTCCTTACCAAGACGAACTTGTGCTCGTGGAACCCGAGAGCGCTGTGTCAACAGGAACAAAGGGTGGAGAGTTAAGGAAGGCCCATGGCCAAGTAACTGAGAGACGACAGCAGAGAGAATGCAAAGCATTGGGACGCAAGAGAAGGATATTTGAATGCCCAGGAAGCGCAGACACCTGCAGACACGCTCACGTTAGCATGAGACAGTCAGCGAGAGCAGAACAGAGAGAACGCACAGGTTGCACTGGAAGGTCTTCTTGTCGTATTTGCGTAGGGACTGGATGAATTTGAGCAAATGCTGCTGGGCCAGAGTCTTGAGGCCATATCTATACAGCAACAACAAGGCGTCCGTCAGTCTAGTGCCTCGACAACACGAGAGAGAGAGCTACTCACTTGCGGATGTGCCAGTCGTAGACAAAGTCGCTGAACTCCATACGTCGGCTCCCATATTGCAACGAAGAGACCATGCTCTCGTAGTTTTCGCGATACATCTAGAGCCAAAACGAATGAGCTCCAATGTCAAGCCCTAGCCAGCGCAGTTGGTCACGTGGTACCTGGTCGATGACCCGCAGCAGAATGGCGATGTTAAAGAGCTTGATGCCCCGGGCCGATTGCTTGTAGCTCGATTGGATATCGCGCCCAGCGTACCTGGACGGGTAGACCGAGTCACTGTCTGCATCCTGGTCTGCCTCTTGCTGCTGTTGCTGCTGCTGCTGGAGCTTCAAGGCCTTGGCAGCCGCGATCGAGGCGCGGCGAGACTTGGCGTCCTTCACGATCCGTGAGACTTCGTCGGCGTCTCCTGCGTCCTTTGCGTCGTCGTCCGCAAGCTCCGCGTCCTCGTCAAACACGCCTGCTCCATCAACCAGCATGCCGTCTCGCCTGTATTTCTTACGCTCGGAAGACGACATGAGCGGCAGAATGCCCATGGCCAGTTGCTGCTCGCGGAACATCGTGAACTCATCGCAGGCCGATGCGATCATGCCAGACAGCGAGTCCAGCTCGCCACACGTGGTCAACGCTCGCAGCCGCTTCATGATCAGGGTGCGCTTGCCCATGTCCTGTATCGAACTGCGCCGAGTCGTGAAGGAAGAGTCCTCACAGGCGTCTTGACCCTCCAGCGCGTCCGCGAGCTTCATGACGGTGGCCTGATCCATCCCGTTGTTGTTGGCTGCCAACGGCGCAAAGTTGCGCACGACCTTGCCGAACTTGCTCAGCACCAGCTGCATGGCGTCCGTGAGCTCCAGTGCGCTGGATCCGCCTGCATTGGGATCGACCTCTTCGCCTGTGGCAGCAGAGACCGCATTGGCCGAGAACTCGTTGAACGCTTTGGTCATGCCGTCCATGCGGTGGAACACGGCCGTCGTGACATCCGGCGGCATGGTCTGCGGCTGGAAGCTGTTGATCGACGTCAGCAATGCCTGCAACTGGTCGAACTTCATCATGTACTGCTGGTCCGGTCTCAGGTTCGAGTGCGCATCTGGCCGGTGGATCAGTGGCTGCGTGGCTGCGTGAGCCATGGACGCTCCATTTGGAACGTGGTGGTGCGGCATCTTGGCGGCATTCTTTGGATCCACGAGCTCCAGCAGCTTCCAGGCCGCATCCACGACCGCTGGGGTGGCCGAGGACTTGCTGCTGTCGCCCTTGTACTTGCTTTCTTCTTTGACGAACGACAGCAGCAGCTGATGCAGCCGCTCCAGCGTCTCCTGGGGGGCCAGAGACGGTGGGGACGCAATATTGCGCTCGCCGTGGCGATGATGCTGGAGTTGGTGGTGCTCACTATGGCCTCGCTCGTTGGACGGACTGTGCCCTCGCTCGCGATCTCGAATGCGCAGCTTGCGGCCACTGCGACGCTTGTTGCCCTCGATCTCATCGCTCTGTTCGTTGTCTCGCTCGTCGACTTCAAAGACGTCGGTAATGCCGTTCAAGTGCGCCATTTGGCTCATCCGCTCACGCTGCTTCCTGTGCGGACTTGACACAGCCGCGTCAGAGTCCGAGTGCGCCAGCTCTGTCTGCGTAGCATCATCTTTGGCCTCGCCATTGGTCTCTGCGTCCTCAAACACGTCGCTGGCCGGTCGGTTGGACGTCTTGGCAAACAGATTCCGCAGCTGTGGGGATCGCTGGAGCAGTTCCCACACGCGAACCAGGTTCTGGGTCGAGCCTCTCTCCAGGAACGCGCCCAGGATCAGCGCCGCGTCGTCTTCGCTGGTCTGACTCGCGATCTGGCAGAAGAAACCCAGCCGCTCGGTCTTGGGCAGGTCCCAGAACCGCAGCAGCAGCGTCACGGTCTGGTCCTTGAGCAGCCCTAGATCCTGCATGCGCAAGCCAGCGCTGCTGCTGCCTGCATTCGAGCCATTGGCCAGACGAACACGCAGCGTATCGAGCTCTTCCTCCAGCTGCTGGCAGTACATGGGCAGCGGCAGCTTCCGTGCTGATGCTCCAGCGTTGGGCTTCTTGGCTTTGCGCTTCTTGCGAAGAAACGAGTACTGCTGTTGCTGCTCGTCCTCGTCGTCTTCCTCCTCGATGAGCGCAGGCTCCGCGTTCGGCAGCTTGTAGAGCGCGTTGACCAGCAGATTCTGCAGGGACTTGAGCGCGTCCAGGTACCGGAACACGCTCTTGGCGTTGACCGTGGACTCGGCCTCCGGGATCACCACGGGTAGATGCGTCACGAGCGTGTCCAGCACGTCCCAGAGCAGCAGCTGCTGCTCGTCCAGCGCGTCCGCCTTCATGCACTTCCACTGCCGGAAGAACTCTTGCAGCACCGCGTCGCCGCGATCGCTTGTGAGCAGCTCAAAGAGCTTGCGGTTGTACAGGAACGGCAGTTGCGGAACCCTGTCCGTGGCTATCGCTCGGTGCTTGGGCTGGGCCTCCACGGCATCGCGGAGGAGCTGGTGGAACTGGAACAGCTCGTTGCGGAAGTTGGCCGTCATGGCTTGGTCGCCAATGGAGCACCAGCGCAACGCTACTCCGCCATTGCCTGGGATAGCCAAGGGCTCCACGAACTTGACCTGTCGGGGCGATGTGCGTGCGCTGGCGAAGTGGTTCTGGTGGTGCCGTGGCGACTTCTGGGGTGAGGTCGGCATGAACGGAGACGCATGGGCTCCGCTACTGCCGATCGCGTGCTGGCTGCTGCCTCGCGCAGACAACGCATGCGGCCGCAGTGGGTCCATTGCGAGTGAGACTGTGAAGGCAGGGACCAGGAATAGACAAGCAGTTGGAACTGGGGCATTTGATGGGTTTGTATTTTTCTGACGTTACTTGAGACTAGAGTGGAGGAGGAAGGCAGCATTTGAGAAGGAGAGGAAGAGCGAGGCCCGCAGTTCCCATGCAGTAGAGAGGATGGAATGAAGTCGAGAGAGCACTGCTGCCTTAGCTCATGGAGGGCGGCTCGCTGCCTAGGCGAAGGACGGCGAGCGGAACTTCTGGGCCGAGCGGCTCATGGGAAGCTCCGTGACGGACCAGTTGGCCATGAGGCACTCGTAGTCGCCCTCGAACGTGGCCTGCGTGTGGCCGCCCTTGCGCTTGTAGGTCAGATCGTCGTCGATGGCCACAAAGTCGGTCGAGAAGATGTTCTTCTTGGCCTGCTCCAGCGCGTCGCGGTCCGCGTAGACGCTGACCGAGTACTTGGCCGGGCGGAAGCACCGGATAACGTTCTTGAGCAGCGACTCGTAGCTGCGCAGCCGCGCGTTGGTCTCGAAGCTCACGTAGCTGCAGTGGCTCTCGGGCGTGATGTGGATCGTGTAGTACGCGTCGAACAGAATGCCGTTCATGGAGTAGCCGCACGGGTCGAACGCAAAGTCGTCCAGCACGGCGCCGGGCACGAGGTCGCGGATGCCGCTCTCGATGGTCATCTGGCGCGAGGTCACGTCGCCGGACTTGAAGAACTGCTTGGCCACGGCCGGGTGCATGTCCTGCATGAGCACGTGCAGCGTGCTCTCGGGCTGAGCGACCTGCGGCGGGATGGCGGCGGCCTTCATGTCCTCCGAGTGCTCCTCGGCGTCCCAGACGTAGATGTACCAGTGGTCGTGCGTGAGCGGGCCGAGCACGTGGGCCGAGCCGTCCGGGAAGAACGAGTTGAGGAAGCCCACCTCGGTCTGGAAGGACGTGTGCGGGTACTTCTGCTCTTCCGGGAACAGGTAGTTCTTGCGCGAGTAGCTGACCCAGGCGATGACCAGGCCGAGCTGCTCGGCGTACTTGATCACGAACGGCAGGCACTTGAGCAGGGTCGTGGTGCCGCAGGTCTTCATCACGACCTTATGTGAGTACACGAACATGCTGGACTCGGACAGCACGTAGGCGTCGATGTGCTCGTTGCTGGTCTTGGACAGGATCTCGCACTTGCCAGCGTCCAACATGGCGTCCAGGTCCGCGCGCGCGACCTCGCGGAAGCCGTTGGCGTGGCCTACGCCCGGCACGAAGTCGATCTCGAGGTTTTTCTCGGGGCCCTCGAACGTGTTGGGCAGGACCACGTCCGAGGACTCGGACTGGGTCGAGCTCGTCTCGTCGTCTGCTGCGCGCGACGGCAGCTTGATGGGCTCGGGGAAGTTTTCAATCATCTTGAGCGGATCTAAAAGAGGCGGATGGGAAAGAGGCGGATGGCAGGCCTGTTAAGCTGGTTCGTCGCAGGCTCCGATGTAAAAGAACCCCGTGAAAATGTTGGTCTGATCAACAATGTCGTCGCTGCTGTAAAAAGTCGCGGCGACCAAATGCATGAACAAGAGTGGGCGGCCACTTGCGGTCGGACTACTTGCGGGTCAATGGAGTGGGGAAGGAGAGGGGAGAAAGCGACACACAAGCGGATTCGTGCGCAATTCAAGTCTTCTTCTTCTTCCTAACGGGCGGACGGCTGCGGAAAGCGGGGCGACAACGCGGGCTGGCGGAGTGAGTGACTGGCTGGTGGAGCAAAAGTGTAAAAATGAGTTGCCGCAGATCGAACGCCGGTCGCACGATCGGCAAGTTGGGGTTAACTTAAGCGGGAGCGCCACAAGATTATACTTTCGCACCTGCTGAGGTTTTTTTGCCGCCACCAATCAGTTGCGACAGTATACAAATCGCAAGACAGAGCTGGATCCAAGCCGGGCCAGCTGGCGCGTGACACCACCACAAAGGGACTCTCTCTAACGATCTTGGATCTTGAATCCGCTCCGCCCTGCGTCCGCTCCGCCATCATCCGCTCCGCCGCCGTCCGCTCCGCAGATCCGCCATCCGTGGGCCATCCATCACCCAACACTGGAACAGAGCGCAATCCATGGAATTCGAGCGGCCGCCTGTCAAACGCAACACGCCGCCCGTAGAACCGATCCGCGTTCAGTGCTGGCCCACTAAAGTTACCATTATCGTGTCCCGGGGGCAAAGATGGTGGCAGAGGCGGAATTTATCACGTCACATAACATAGATACGTAAACTTGTGCATTTATATGTGGGGGGGAAGCGAATAAACAGCCGTCCGACTTGGGCCCGACCTGAGTGGGACCGCGGCCGCTGAGGATCTCAGCACAAAAGGGGGCCCAGACACTGAAGAGAACAAGACAGAAGCTGAAGGTGACTGGTCAGGCAGCTGGGCCGCCAAGGGTCAAGGGGGTTCTGTTTCCGCTTGGGTCGTCTCTTCAGCCTCAGTTCCCTCCTCCTTGCAGTCCAGACGTACGTTTCAGTTCAGCGATGGTGACGTGGGAGGCCCGAAATCTTTCGGAATTGGCCCCAGCGGTCGCCCATATTCCGATGTGGCTCCGACGCGATCAAGAGAACACTCTGCACACAAACATGGGTCAAATTGAATACGAAACCTCAGGTAAAATGTCAAATGCTTCAATGGACTATGCTGCTCTCATTGGATTCGCTGCTACAAACGGACATGTGACGATGCCTTGAGCCAGGCAAACTGGAACGTGAAGTCCGCACCTGGTCCATTCACAGCCCAAGCGTGAATCCATCGACAGGCGACTCGCTGGCCCCACGAAAACAGCCCCACCTACCGAATTGCCAAGAAGCTTTGGACGATGTAGGTGACCCAGAAGAGCAGGCGAGATTGCACGCCGACCCACTACCCACTCTGTTCGCAGAACGAACGCGAGCTGCTTGACTACCGAGTGGCCATCATGGCAGTGAAGCAAATGAATTTGTGGCGCACTTCTTGATTGTGGTGGATCAAGCGACCCCGAAGAGAACCAGGTACGACTTGAGCCACGCTGGGACAGCCATGACCATCGCGAATGGGACTGATTGCCAACTGTGAAGCCAGCCACGATTTGCGTGAGCACGCAGCCAGAAGTGATGAACAGAGTGGCAAAGATAGTGAACCCCATGGTCTGCGGCATTTTATCCACAAAGCGCCGGCACTGGTCCGTCTGCGTTCACGTCATGACCCCAAGAATAATGAAGGACCGAGCCCAAACGATTGCGCTAGTCTTCATGCCTCCGCTTGGGTCTGAAAGTGGACCAACATGCACAGCAGCAGGCATGGGAGTGGCATGGCCAATATGACCGCAGCGGCGTGCCAGTAGCTGACTGGCATACAATATTGCTTGAATTCGTGCATGCGATGGACCGAGTAGCGTCCCTTGAGCTCCACTTGCAGCGACCTCGTCACCTTTACAATCGTCTCGATAGCGACCCCCATGATCCTACCGCTAAACGATGAACTCAAGAAATGGTGAACGATGGGGACCGAGTGAGCAATGCTATCGGATCAGATTTAGCCGCAGCCACCAAAACGGGTGTCTAAATCGGTCCGATAGCATCTTGTCTGGCTCTGGTTCTGTGATTTAATCCATCTCAGCGCGTTCACGGCACTGTGGACGAGCAGAGTTGCGTCCATGGGCTTGTGCAGTACAGGAATGAGCAGGCGATGCCGCCTTTGGTGGTTTGCAACGGCCCTCGATCAGTTTTTTTCGTCCACACATGCCGTAACCTTGCGCACGCTGCTCAGATGACCAGTAACGCCCACCAAACCGTCGGTCAACCCACCATCAGAGGATCGGCGTTGTCCCCCATGCAAAAACGAGAAACATGGAGCAGAGCGGTTCAGTGTCAGTATTGAGAGTTAAGAGACCTGAATCACTCAGACACCAGCAGCTTCGTTCTCGGGGTCCGCTTCTTCTCCCTTCAGCGGGATGCAGTGCACGATCTCTGTCTTGGCGGCGCTCTTCTGCTCCTCACTGATGAAATGCGGATGGTCGCAGAGCACGGGCGTGGAGATCTTGATCGTGTACGCGCAGGTCTGGGTCTCCTTCACGGCCAAAATGTGGTGGTTCGCGCCGCCCTGGCTGCAGTAGAAGAATACCCTGGACGTGCGTGGGGTCTGCATGTCGAACTCTTTGCAGTACGTGCCGTGGGAGTAGTGTTCCAAGTACGCCGGCCGTGAGACGTCGTGCGTGGCGTCAATCTGCTCCGAGACCAAGGCGGCGCCGCTGGCCTCAAGCGCGCGGTTCTTGTCCTCGTCGTAGTGGCCGAGCGAAAAGTCCACGGTCACGCGGCCGTCGCTGTCACGGTGGTACTGGCGCACGCCCTGGCCGAAGCAGAACTCGTACGTCCACCAGCCCTCGTTGCGCTTGATGCAGGTGCGCAGATCCCGCAGCGGGCTCAGCAGCGACGCGACCGTGAACAGTTTGTGATCCTCCGAGTCCGAGAAGCGCGCGTCGCAATAGAGTCGCGAGACGACCAGGAATGCGCTCGGCGTCTTGGCCTGGCCCTGCTCCTGTGCAGTCTGAGTTTTCCATTGCACGGCGGCGACAGTGTCGTCGTAGGCTTTGGCGCTGCACATGAACTGCACCAGGATCTCACTGTCGGCTCCCGTGGGGAACACCTGCGTGAACAGCGGCTTCTTGTGGTGCTGCACGCGCTCTCCGGTCTCTGCGTCCTCAAATGCAGTGAACTTGACCGCCGGCTGACTGCGCTCGGTTGAGAATGCGCCGAGCTCCACGATGTTGTGCCTGCGCAGCTCTTCGCTGGGAGGTGCTTCATCTTCGTCGGCGTCGCCCTTCGCATTCTCCGTCGTCTCTACGATCTCTCCGTCTACGGCCACGGCGCGAGTCTCTGTGAGCGCTCCCGCAGGCTCCAGCAGACTCACCTTGCGCACGAGAATGCCCGGACAGAGCTCGTAGACCCAGTGCTCCTGCGTGTCCACGTACTGCAGGCACTTGGGCCGGATCTTCTTGGACGCTGCGCGGCCGAACGAGACCAACGCCGCCTCGTCCTTTTGCTTGCCAGGCTGCTTGCTGGACTCTGTATTCTCCTGACCGGCAGGGATCGGTGCTGGCGTAGGCGGCAGGAAGCACGTGAACCTCTGACCAGACTCCGTGGTCATCACTTGCGTACGCGCCGTGTCCGAAGGAGGCGGCACGAAGTTCTCAGTCGTTGAGTGGATCTGCACAACGTACGAGGCATCGCCAAACGCAGCATCCGGTGCCGCAGCTGCTCCTTGTGCTTGTATCGGCGTGGGTGCCAGGCAAGCTGCGCTACAGGCCGCCAGAGCCAGCACGCGGGCGCTCCACATTGACACCGTGAGCCACTGCCACGTCGAAAGTGCGAACTTTGCCCTTCAAGCGAGCGATCCAACATCCTGCAAACCGTACCTAGTCATTAAGTGCGGTTGACGTATGTCATGCGCAGCCATGCGAACCTAAGACTCAGAACGCCCGACGAGCTCATCATCATCAGCCTCATGCTCCCACCGACGGCGATCACCGCCGCCGCCGCAGGCTCCGTGTGCGCTGCCGTGCTGCTAGCCGCTGCGCTGTACCCGCCTCTGCACCAGCGGTGGCTGGCTCCCGCAGGCGCGTTCTCCGACGTCCCGCTCTCCACGCATCTGTCCTTCGATCTGCGCAGCCGCCTGCAGCGCTACGTGCTCTGGGCCGGCGGCGTGTCGAGCCAACTGGAGCAGCTGCCAGACGTGGCAGCGCTGACACCTAATGTGGTCCGCATCCTGGGCGGGAACCCGAGCCGGATGACGCTACGTGGCACCAACACCTACCTCATCGGCGCTGGCTCGAGCCGCATCCTGATCGATGCCAGTGATGGCAATGCTGGCTACGCCGAGACGCTGCTGCGTGTGTGCGCCGAGCACGCCGTGACGCAAATCTCGGACATCCTGCTCACGCACGGCCACTACGACCACATGGGTGGCATCATGCGCGTCAAGCAGGCGTTCCCCAACGTGCGTGTGTGGAAGCACCTGCCTCCCAATGGCGACGACCGCCGGCTGCGCGTCAACAACGACGAGAGCCGTCGACTGGGCATCAGACACCTGGAGGACGGAGCAGTATTCCGAGTCCAAGGCATCCATGGGCCTTCGGCTGCGCAGATCCGTGCGGTGTTCACGCCCGGCCACTACGACGACCACATGTGCTTCCTGCTGGAGGAAGAAGACGAACGCTGCGCGCTGTTCTCGGGCGACTGCATTCTGGGCGAAGGCAGCTGCGTCTTTGACTCGCTGCACAAGCTCATGAGCTCACTGGTGCTGCTGCGCGCGGCCAAGCCGACCGTTATCTTCCCTGGGCATGGGCCAGTCGTGCACGAGGCGGTGGCCAAGATTGACGAGTACTTCGCGCACCGCCAGCAGCGGGAGAACGAGATCCTGCAAGTTCTGGAGCAGGCTGCTGCTACAAGCGGCGGGCGTGAGAACGATGCTAGCCTCTCGACAGCAGAGATCGTCCGACGCATCTACGATAAGCTGCCGTACTTGCTGCAACTGGCAGCGCGCAAGGCTGTGGACAAACACCTGCACAAGCTCATGCTGGAGAAGCGCGTTCTCCAGCAGGCCAAAGCTACGTGGACGACTGCAGCTACGTATTGCCTGGCGCAAATCAATGCAAAGAAGCTTCAATAAGGCTAAGACACTTAATTCATTCTGTTCTTACGGCAACTGAGGTACAGACAACGTACAGGGGGGGGGGCTGGCTGCTTACTAATACTCCGGGTAGCCATTGTTCATTTGCTTGGCCGCGCGTTCGTTGTCGATCAGCTGCCGCTGGGCCTGCTCGGCCATGATGTTCATCTTGATCATCTGCTGCATCATGCCGTCTGTTGTGTCGTAGTTGGCGGCGCGGTTCGAGCGAGGAGGTTCGTAGCCGTACGCATCCGGGCGGGGCTGAGGCTTGGCGATCATGTGGCGATCCAGCGGCCCTCGGATACTGGACAGATCTGTGAATGATTCGTCGTCGTCTCGACTGCCGCCGCTTGCTGTGGAGACCGTCATTGATCGATCCGAGGAGAACGAGGCGTGATGGCCGCCCATCTTGTGGTTGGAGTAGTAGTGACGACGCTTGGACGCGTTTGGCGCATCAGGTGAAGGCACCATGGCCATATTACCGCTGCCACCGCTACGAGCGGATCCTGACGAAGGCGCGCGGTTGGATCGCGGGTACATCTCCATGCCACGGCTGACCTTGCGCTGGAGTTGCGGCATCTGGTCTGCACCGTATGGAGGCAGCACATTGATATCCGAATGCAGCACGGCAGATGCCGGGATTGGCGGAGGTGGTCGGGCGTTGGAATGGTGACGGTGAGATCGGTGGCTGCTACTGCCTCCGCTGCTCACAGACTCGGCCTTGGAGCGCAGTTCGGGGCCCATGATGCCGTTGTTCCGTGTCAGCAAGTCATTCGTGTCTGTGCTCATGGTCGTACCGCACTCGGAAGGTTCGTATCCTCCGCTGTACTGACTTTGGGTGTCGGCTGAAGTAAGCAATACAAGCGATGCGTCAGTCATTATCCGACAGAGTGATTGTACGAGGATAAAGTTTCTTGTACGTACATGATGAGGCCGCCGCGTACATACAAATGTCGTGTACACTTTGAGGGTCGCGCAGGTTGACTTCGTGAATGAGAAGGACGCACTTCTTGCAAAAGTTTGCTTTCTCTATCTGGCGGAAATCAGCCTGGGAGCTGAGCACGCGCTTCTTGACGATGCACTTGGAACAGGTCGTGCGATGGCACACAGCGCACATCTTCTCGGACGACAGCATGCTTGATGACTTTTCGTGGCAGATATCACACTTTCCGCGAGCACTGTAAACACAAGCGTTAGAAATAATGTCCGGACAATAGTAAAAATTGTACGAACACGATCGGCACTTACTTTCTTCGACGTGTGGTGGCCATAGAGGCACGCACAAGAGCGGTGGCTACGACAGCGTGAGTGCAGTTCATGGAGTTGTCGATACGGAACCAAAGCTCAGCGCACTTGATATCGGTGATCCATTCCGGTGCATTGCCACCAGCTTCGTTCTTGCCACGCATAAATACTTTGACACCGCCACGCTTGTTCTGCTTGTACAGGTAGCAGACAGAGATCTTGGCGCGGTAGACGTTGTGGAACGGAGGGCACGTCGGAATGTCAACGGACTCAGTGAGCGTGTATCCGATCTCCTTGCCATTGTGGTCGCGTGTGAGGCCGGTCTTCTCAAAGCAGCACACATCACGACGGCTAACGAGTCCCTTGGCAGCTGGGGTCATCGTCATCCACTTGAATCCAGCAAATGCAAACGCGTTCAGAGGCGACCGGTGCTCGATCACATGCAGCACAGCGCAGTCCACGAGATCCTCGCGGTAGACAGCGTTGATACGACGGAAATCATCCGTCGTGTCGGCATATCGCCCGACGATAACTTCATCCAGCGACCCGTCGACAAACCCCGTGGTGATGTACTTGTAGTCGTCTTCCTCTTCGCCCTTGCGCTGGCGGTAGACCGTGAGCTGGTTCTTCTGCTTGAGGAGCTTCCACTTGCGCTCACGGGTTTCCTCGCCCTCGCGCGAGTATCGCTCGTACGCATCCAGCGTCTGCTGCAGTAGCTGATCGCCCCAGGACAGGAACGCTTCGCTCTCCTCGTTTGTGAGATGCAGCGGCGGGAAGTAATCGGCCGCTAGCGGGAAGAGATTGTTCGCCATTGCTCTGTACGATGTCCGATGTACGCTGTACGAAGGGTGAATGGATGGACGGTATGGTCAGCCTCCGGTGACGCGAGTCAGAGAGCGAGCGGCTGAAATGGCGAAGTGAGCGGTGCGGTCGCTCTCCTCCACTCTCCCCCTGCACCCTCCAGGGGGCCGACGCGATTCAACCCTTACGCACTAGTGGTACGAGAGAAGAGCCACTCCCATGGGTTTTTTCTGTCCGATCCCGATCACATGGAACAAACGCCATCATGATGGGCCAGAAACCGTACGAACGAACCGAAACCGAGGTGTGAAACCACTCCACACTATCAGCTGAGATCCACACAATAAACTTGTGCAGCTCGATGGCTGGGAGTCATGTTACCGCAATGGGAAGATCAGATTTGGCCGCGTACAAATTGTACGTGTGAAGGCTTGATCGGGCAATTTACAAGCTGAAAGGATTCTTCCGCCCGTAAACAATCGCCACCATATGGCCCGATGGCTGGTTCTCATGAACAATCGACACTCTCCGCAACACAGAAACCAAGCGAAGCGCTGCAATCGAGTGATCTTGTTTATTCCGTTCTGAACCGAAGTAACCCTGATGTGTCCTGGGGCAAGTCCAAACTCTACGTGCCCAGTGTCCAATTTGAGCTGGCGACGTCGGCTTCAATGAAAAACACGCAATGTACGATTGTTGTGACTGCCATTACAAGCTCACAAACTCGCCTTAGAAATCGTCGAGCATTTGGTGCGGTCAGGGCATCAAAATAGTGGGATGAAGAGGTCGGGCGGGACGCGCTGGCTGTTTCGGGCCGTCACTCACCAATGATGTAAAAGACCGGCGAAAAGGAGGGGCGCGGCGTCCCAACGACACAGACATTCGAAAAACCGAGCGCCAGTATAAATCCTGTTCTGATACAAACGTTCCTACAAAAAAATATGTTTGGGAGCTGAGGGTTCTTGCGTTTTTCTCAGTGGCTGGAACTGGGAAATCACTCCCTATCCCAGAGACACGTGAAACACAAGCTCGACTGCTCTTCCTTGATTCGCCATTGGATTGGGCTGCTTGGAGGCCACTGGCGCGTTCTCTGCATAGATAAGATCCCATTTGTCCCGGCGCTGATCACGAACAAATTAAAATCCCTAGGCGCTGTATACGTACGGTACTCTCTGGAAGTGTGCACCCATTACCTTCCCCCACACTCGAAGGCTCAGATGAGCGGGAGCGCAAACACGAGAGGTGCAGGAATTTGACGTGCGAGTCAATCGTTCTTCGTTTGGGCCAAGCACTATACTGCTGAACACTGTACACCTTGTTTACGCCAGACAACACTTCAACAGTTTGACAAACATGAGCGGTCAGAGTGCTCTATCAGCTGCGCTTTGGGACCTTTGCGCGGTACAGCATCCGATGAGTATCCTTTTCGTCTGAGCCGGAAGATCTGGTGCCTACCCATCGTACAGCTTCCTTAGATTGTGCGGTTACACACGAGGGCCACGCCGTTGAGCGTGTAATGATCGGCTGGGCGTTCACACGGAAGCTCGATGGCCAGCACAAAGTTGGTGGATATGCCCGTGGTGGACAGCGCTCCCTTGCGAGCCGGAGTCTTGTATACTGGACACAGATATCTGTGCTTGTCGTGGGGAGCTTCTGAGACAGGGACACGATCGGCAGGCACCGATAACGACGAGGAGGTGGCTAATGAGCCCAGTCCTGTGCCTGAATGTGGTGCCGGCGACCTGAGATTAGGTCGGAATCCTGGTGCGACTGTCAAAGAAGCTGAACTGGACGCGTTGGTAATTGCCACTGGAACTGGCGCAGTAATGGCGCGCGGTTGTACGTGGATGATGGGCATGTAATGATGCATAACGCCGGGCCGTGGGTCACAGAGCCATTGGTGCTCGTCGTCCCATTGCGCGCCTTCAAGGAACATGCCGGAGATGTATGCCCCATCGATCATCTTCGCGCCATCGTCGTCATCGTCATTGTCGATTTCACCGCGATCTTCCTCCTCGCTTTTACTCCCAAGCGCCTGATCGTCCACGACGAGGAAGTTGAAATCCAGGTGGTGGATGGGGATCGCGTATTTCCGCGCATGGCGCTGCAAAATGGCAGTGAAAAAACCCTGCGGGAATGAGAACACAGAGAGAGGGAAGACAAGGTCGCGAGGCACGCCATGAGTCTGCCACTCCAGGAGAAACTCGATGCGGAAAAGCAGGTGGTGCATCCAATGAACCAGCGATTGCGACGAGGAGGAAGTAGAGCTGGTCTCAAGAAAGCCAGCGCCATCCTGCTTGCGCCAATCTGGAGGCACTTGATGCATGTACAGACTGCGCAGCACTTGCTCGAGCGTCTGTGACATGGCCACAAGCCCCTGAATAGCTTGTTGGATATCGACAAGACTCGCGTGAACGTGCTGCACGAGCTCGTTGCATTTGGACAATTCCTGATGCAACACAACTGTAAACGGGTCTACGGGCTCCCTCCTGCTCGATGACTGATGCACAGACACAGTAATATCGCGCTGGATTGTCGGCAGCTTCAGAAGCATGTCATCCACGATCTCCAACACAGCTTGCTCGATTCGCTCCGGTGCGTTGCTGCTAGCGGTACGAGTTGATCCGCGGCGTAGATACGTTGTATCAGCTCCAGCAGTGGGCTCTTCGCTGGTGCCCGCATCCTCACCGGGGTGAAATGGCTGCAACAGCAGAATACTGGAAACGAGGCGCTGGCATTCCTGCTTTTGGTAAAACAGGTACGCATTAGGATGCATGCCGAACACACATGGCTCATCCATAGTCGATGATGGCAACTCATCAATATAGCGGTTCATGCTGGCAAGAGAATCAAATTCTGGTGCAGTGAAGTGCGAATCCGTGGGCGCGAAGAGAGCAGCCGTACTTGCTTGTTTGATATGATCGAGCATGAGCGGGTTCTGCGAATTCCGAGACCGCAAACCAATGACGGAGGCCGCACTCAATGCTCCAGATGAGCAAAAGCGGTGTAAGTTTGCTATAAGGCATCGACGATCGAATTCATCCGTCACACGACCGCCGTAGTAAATCTCACCCGTGAGAAAGTGCAAGGCATCCCACGGAATTCCTAAATGAGTATTGTGATGGCTCTCTTCATCTGCTTCCGCCCACATATCATTGTCATTGTCTTCATTTTCAGCGTCAGCACGACTGGGGGATCCTATGCTGCTGGCTTCGTCGTTGGACTTCTGGTCACTTGCGGCACTGTCGTACAACAGTCGCCGCAGCAACACAACGACACTTAGAAAGTCAGCGTCACTAAAATCGTACTTTAAATTCCATCCAAGCGTGCCGAATTTCGTGCGTTCTTGCAGAACGGCGTGGAACATACTCAAGCCAAACACCAATCGGCGCTCTACATGATTTATTTGCGCGTTGCCTTGGTCGTGGTACTTGTCGCTACCCTCTGATAACTCTTCGCTGCGCTCTAATAGTGCCATGGATTGCTGTAAATTTGCTTTTGTTCCCTTTGGTGGCTCGCAAATCACCTTTACACTATTTTGAAGGATACTAATGGGGAAATAGTCTGCTGGAAACGAGGCCAGGAAAAGGCGGAAGTCGGTATGGATCTCACTCTTCTTTTCTTCTTTCATACTTGCCAGTAGCTGCTGGAATCTTGGCAGCCATGATTTTGCTAGGTGCACGTTCTGCAGTACGAGCCAGTGGCCTTCCTGCATGCACGACTCCATCATTGCTTCTGCAACAGGACCCTGGCCTTGACCTAGCGAGATCAGACGGTACTTCTGCTCATAGAACCCCTGCTCACGGGCGAAACGTGACAGCAAGCTGATCGGGTCGGCTCCCGTCGACAGAATGAACAAGCATGGAGTCACAGAATCCATGTCACGGTAGATGTCAGCAATATCAAAAGTCTCTGTTGCCACAAATCGCTCGCCCAGAGTATCTCGAATGAACAGTTTCACTGAACGAGAAAAGTCCTCCTCTCGGAGCCATCGTACTAGCACCAGCTTGTGGAACTCGGATATCTTATCGTCCCAATCTCGTGGAAGACTCGACTCGTAAGGATTCACACTTGCAGCCCAGCCAACCCAGACCCCAGGGTCTGAACGATAATCACTCACCACGTCAGCAAACACAGGCGATTTGTTGGCGAGGCCTAACAATACGTCGGTCATGTCTGGACCATTCTGCTCACTTGAAATTAGATTACTATCTCGTCGTGCCTCACTATGAGCTTGTTTGTCTTCGTCCAAATTGAGTGTCGATCGATCTAGCAGCATGATATCCTCGCTGCGCAAATACCCCAGTGTGAGCATGATCCTCAAACCGATAGTGAGCGAAAACAGCATTTTGTGAGCTTCGAAAAGGCCACGACATATATTTTGGTACACGACCAGCGTCAGGTGGGTTTGCAAATTCTCGAGCCGACCGACGAGATCGGAACACGCCGGTGCCTGATCCAGGCTCAAGTTAAACAAACGAGCGAAATACTCCAGCGAATACTGATACATTGGATCCAAATCCGAGAGATCGGCAATTACAAAGAAGAGCAGAGCGCCACGAGCTGCGACAACGTGGTACTGGTTTCGTATCTCAAGCACGTCGAGCTTTGTTTTCTCTGACTCCTGCAATCGTTCAGTCACCACATTCGCCGTCTCTTTTGATGTCTTTAACGCCTCGATGAGCTCAATATCATCTAAGATATTGCCCTTGCAATCCGATAAAAGACTCAAAATCCTGATTTCGAGCTCGAAAAGTAATTTCTGGTCTTGAGAAATGCTGGTGAGTAGTTTGTGCTTACGCTTTTCAACTTCTTCTCGCTCCTTATGAACCACATTACCAAGTAGCTGGTCTTCAAGGCCTTCCCGAGTGACAATGAAATTAATGACGTTCACGCGAATAAACACATCAGGTGAGAATCGTGGGTTGGTCAACTTTGTGGTCATGTACAAACGAAAGTTCCCATTGTCCACAGTCACGTCTCTCTCCCCAAGTTTCACCGTTATTCCTCCAGGATTTGTAGCAAGACTCATACTTGTTCTCTGAAGAATTGGCTCCAGTGAAGGAATAAGAGTATCACCGAGATCTTCAACAAGGAGTGGCTTCCCATGACGCAAACAATCCTCAAGAGTTTGTAAGAAAGCTTTATCATCGCCTTTTACAATCTCTAGCCGATTCGACGATTCAAGGCGCTTGATCCATTGGTTTGCTTGCTGTTGCGGATCAATCATTAATGGCCATCTCTGATTGCCTTTCATGATGCACACGGCATTCTCCGCAGAAATGGCATCACTCGGCAGACCAAACAATTGCCATTCACGCAATTCCATAGAATCTCCGTATGCATCTGGCAAAGTAAATGGTTGTGTCACTTCGATCTGAGAAGTTACAAGAGTGACCCAATCTCGTAGTAGCTTTCCCCGAGTGACTCCATCAAATGGACCCAAGTATGACATGGATGCAGCGGCAAGAAATGAGTTGCCGATGATTGCTTTCGCTTCGCTTTTTAGCTGAAGAATACTGTTTTTCCAGCGCACTCGCTCTTCTTCCAGCCCAACGGTTAGCTTTTCTGCTCGATTCAGACGAGCCTGTGTCAGTTCTGATTCGTCGATAAGACGCTGTTTCTCTGCCACAGTATCATCGCATTGCTGTCTCAGTACACGGACTTTGTCCATAACATTGAATAACTCCTGCTGTTTCGCCTCGAGTTTTGAGTTAGCTTCAGCAAGGATCGTGTTCATTGCAGCAAGTCGTTGCCGCTTTGGAGCAACTTCCTTGAACATCCGTGCGTATGTGTCAACCGCGTGAACCCACATACAAAGAGACATCGCTGCTCGAGACACTTTTCGAACTTCATCCACCGCAAATTCTGGATTGCTGATGTACTTCTGGATCCGCTTGAGTATGTTCGGGTTAATATTGTCCTTGTCGTAATCTTTAAGATCCATCATGAACGTACTTTTCGACAAAACGCGTTTACTGGTATCCCAGTCTGGTTTCTCACCAAGCATGACACATACGGCCTCCATCACGACTTGCACAGCCCGAGGGGGTTTAATAAAGGCTCGAACTTCAACAATATCTTTCTTGTCAAGCGAATCCAGCGCTGAGACAGCTGCATTTAAAGCTGGCAAAGCTTGGTCCAGATCCAATTTTGCGTCAGCTTGACATGCAGCGACTTCCTGCTGCTGATTCTTCACTTGTGCTTCATCTAACGCAACCCGTTGTGCAACACGACCAGCTTCCGCTTGGTCAATACCAACCTGATGAAGTAGTTTTTCAGCCTCCTTGGTCTTTTGAATTAGAACAGGTTGTAGAGCAACCAACTCATCTTGTAACGTAGTCACCAATGCATTCGTATCCTCTAATTTTACAACACCCGATGAAAGACGTTGTAGTTTGTGATCCATGGCTTCCTTTTTCTCTTTGAAAATTCGAGTGTAAAGAGCAATCAAATCCAGGTAATGCTGAGGAGTAACATATACTTTGCGCTTGGTTTGAGAGAAAAAATGTGGTAACTGGTGAACGATTGTTTGGTGAACCTCCACACACACTATTTTCAACGTATGTTTGATAAATGCGCTATTCATGGATGCGTTGTCGTCAGAACCCTGAGATAAGAAGCGATCAGCAACGTACTGGAGTGCGTGCTTCGGCCATTCGTCAAAATAATCGATAGTTGTACAATTGATTAACGATGGGAACTGGCGGACGCGAACTCGGAATTCGTTACCGACCGGCGATAGACATAGAACAATGTGCATGCACTTTTGCAGCTGCATACGGAAATATTCGTCACAGTCTTTTCTCGAATACTCCACATTATTCCCTCCAGAGTTCAATTTCCGAGATGTTGACTGTGAGACTCTTTTTGAGCCAAGGAGGGTGCGTACATCTCCAAGTATTTTCTCCTGTTCTTCCAAAGTAAATAGCTTTGGAACTTCACCACCATTCAGAAGA
>JAADVF010000208.1:0-40474 GCA_023334555.1 Elongisporangium undulatum
CGCGCATGACATCGCGAGACAGCACGGCCGCATCGCCTTTGGGGTCCGCACTCATGATCATGGCCTCGATCTTCTTGCGCAGCACCACGCGGTCGTTCTGCGTCATCATGACGTTGCTCTTGGCCGTCATCATGTTGTTGTCCATGATGAGGTTGTTCTTGTTGACGACGCCCACGGGTCGTTCGAGGATGCTGGCGGCTCCAACGTCCACACGGAGTCGCTTGGTCTGATCATTCGCCATGGAGTGGTCCGCACAGGCGACAGCCAGAAGCGCAGCGGCCAGAACGGTGACGAAGGCGGTCTTCATGATTGAGCTGGAAAGGCTGTTGGCTTGGAAAGACGACTTGAGTGGCGAGCGTCCAGATGAACAATGCAGTGGGCAGAGCTCTTGCATCATGAGGAAGCCTCTTGAACAGTCTTTTCCGCGATCTTGCCGTGTACCACGTCACAGATCCCGCCTGTGACTGGAACAGTTCCGCACCACGTCGCAGATTTTTTAATTTGTGACTGTCACAAATCTGCGCTCATGGTACAGCGTACCAGTTGAAACCAGACACGAGAGACCATGACGCCACGCGACGAGGCCGTACTGGTGATCGTCCAGGAGCTCGTCCGCAGGCGCTGGCTGCAGGTGCGAGCGGCTGCTTCCGATTCCGCTGCGTGGCTGTCGTACTCATTGCTTGAACCCCACGTGACAGGCTGAAGATATCGATGCGCTCGCCCAATGCAGTCGCCTGCTGCGCACCAGCGCTGATGCGCTTCGCTTCCGTCGTCGCGTAGTGAGACAGCATGGCTTCCCTCACAACACGCGCACAAGGTAGCACACGCCATTGGACCCTCCCTCAGATGATGAAGCTGGATGGGAACTGATCTGCTCCTGCCTTTGTCATCAGCTTTTGGCTGCAGATCGCGCACGTGCCGCGACTCAAGAAGGAGCTGGCTGCGCCCCATGCCTTTGCCTTCACGAATGTACGAGCGCACTTGGATACTGTCGGCAATGGGGAGAATGGGACCTGATCGTCGCTTTGTATGCGCATCAGCTGATCGGTATCGAAAGCATCGACGACACGGCCACACTGGAGAGCACGGGCATCGAAGGTGCGTGCGTTTGCTGCATGCGATCAGGTTGACGCATGCGCCGCTAACGACGCTCACTGGAACAGGTGAAATCGCGCGCGATGTCGTGCGCACGTTTCCCATGATGCCCTTCTTCTCGGACGAAGGTTGGTTGAGTGCTGACTGCCTGAGTGGTTGATCTACTACGACTGATTGGCGCCTTGGCTATGGATCAGGCGACGGCCAACGACAGCTCCAGAACGTGCTCAAGGGCGTGGCCGTCTTTGCCCCAGACATCGAGTATTGCCAAGTGAGCTATCAGCAAGCCACCTTGGCTCGGCTTGGCGTCCTTTAGTATTAACTGTCGATGGCTTTGATAGGGCATGAACTACGTGGCCGCCATGCTGCTGCAGATCCTGAACGACCCCGAGCGAGAAGCGACGCTGCCGGATGCCATGAGCGCACAGGAGGCGGCGTTCTGGATCATGATCGCATTCATCCGGCATCGCGGCATGGCCGAGCTCTGGAAGAGCAAGATGCCTGGGTAAGCGTCCATGAAGGTTTACCTGTCCAGACGATCCGAGTGCTGACCCTGTGATGCGACTGCTGGTATCAGCCTCTCGCGATGCATTTATCTATACAACCAGCTGCTGCAGATCCACTTTTACGATCTCTACGCGCACTTGCGCAACATCGGCATGCATCCCAGCTTCCTGGCCACGCAGGTGAGCCATGTCCCCCCGCTGGCTCTGGCTCGTTTAGACTGCTCTCTCATGCGCTGTTCCAGTGGTTTGTGACCGTCTTCGCGCGCGTGATGGCCCTGCCGATGCTCGAACGCGTGTGGGATCTGTTCTTGCTGGACGGGTGGAAAGTCGTCTACCGCCTGGCGCTCGCGATCACGGCCCACCTCCGGCCGTACATCCTGCCACTCGTACGTGTGTTGAATGCTGGCTGCGGTCGTGGGCTTGGGGGACTGACTCAAAGGGCGTTGCTAGGACATGGAAGAGTGCAGCGAGTTCTTCCGCCACAATCCCAAGCTCAAGCTGGAGCATTTGGGCATCGATGAGCTCATCACCAGCGCTCTCAGCTTCAAAGTGACGCGCAAGATGCTCACCAAGATGGAGCAGGAGCGGCATCTAGAGGTATGTCTGGCCCTGGACCGTGTGAGCTTGATTGAGAACTGACGCAAGACCTGTTAGTATCTCCGGCTTCGGCTCCAGAAGGCGCCGCTGTCCGCAGACCACAGCATGCTGTTCCCGTCTCTGGGCGACGGAGCGATCGGGCAGGAGGAGTCTTTGGCGTTCATTCGAGCGCAGCTGCAGGATCTGGACGCCGACGTGGCCAGCGACACGGTCGTGCTGCGGCGCAAGATCGAGGCGGCCGACAAGATGATCGCGCAGACCACCGAGTCGCTCTACGGCGCCACGTACGCGCTCAAGGAGGCCGCGTTCGACCTGGAAGAGCACATGGAGATCAAGCAGCGCCTGCGGTTGCAGTTCCAGGAGCTCACGGCCGTCGCGATCAGTGAAGCCACCGCCCCAGTTTCGCCCAGCGCAGCAGCGGCCACGCGCGCGGCTGCAGGCACAAGGGTCACCACGATCTGGAACCCGATTGCGACGCTCGGGTACCTTAACAGCCGCATGTACGAGTGCTTTGAGCGTGCTGCTCGGCTGCCGGTCATGCTCGTGCGCGAGACGCCTAGCAGCTCGCGCCGGACCATGTACAGCGACGACGAGGATGAGGACGACGACGATCTGGACGAGCAGCAGGACAGCGACGCCCGGCGCAACCTGGCCAGCCTGGCCATCCTTGTACCCCGCCTGGCCGCCGATCTGCACGCCATCCAGCGCAAGAGCAGCGAGAACCGCAAGCTGCTGCGGCAGGTGCAGCGGCGCTACGTGCGCCTGCAGCAGCAATGCCAGTTGGCCCAGGTCACGTTCGACGAGCTGCAGCTGTTCAAGGACCGCCTATCGGACCAGCTGCTCCAGCTCATGCTCGAGACGGAGCGGCGCAAGAACGCGCGCATGCAGCAGCTCTTTGCGGAGGTGGACGAGATCACAGAGCTGCGCGGCTAGAGGAGGACCAAGGGGCAAACAACAGCCATTGACGCACGGATGGGGGAATCTAATTTATCAACTTTGGATCGGGCCGAGCCAACACAACAGTCTGTGCATCTTAGTTCTCTTCCTCGCCGGCCACAGGGAAGTCGGCGTCCGTGGGCACCGACAGCGAGGCGCCGATGCCCGGGCCCCACAGGGCGCCCGAGAACTCCTGCGGCGCCGCGGCTTCCGCGCCGCCGAGCGTCGGGAACGCGCTCTGGTCCTCGGCGCTGAACTTCTTGTTGCTCTTCTTCTTGGGCGACGACTTGGCGGCGGCGGCCGGGGCGGCCACGACCTCGGCCTTGGGGCGCGACGTCTGCGCGTCGAACCAGACCTTCTTGGCCTTGATGGCCGTGAGCGACTCGGTGAGCGCCACGACCGTCGACGGCGGCATGAGGCCGACCGTGCTGAACGCGTCCAGCTGCGAGATGGGCAGCGACAGCTTGGCGTCCTTCTTGGTCTTCTTGGCAGGCTTCTTGCCCTTCTTCTTGCCACCGCCGCCGATGATGTAGTCCTCGTCCTTGCGCTTGAGCACCTTGAGGCCCTCGAGCTCCACGGGCGCCGAGGTCGCTTCCTTCTTGGCGTCCTCCTCCTCGTTCAGCTCCTTGGCGAACGTCTTCTCCAGGAAGGACACGAGCGCGTCGCACAGGTCCATCTCGTCCTGGTACGGGTGGATCTTGGCCATCTCCTTCTCGTAGTCGGCCAGCTTAGCCTCGTACTCAGCCTTGCGCTGCTCCTCCTCCTTCTGGCGCTCCAGCTCCTTCTTCTTGCGCACCAGGCGGATGTTGTCGTAGTACTTGTTGTTGGCCTCCTTGAAGTTCTTGCGCAGCTCCTTGAGCGTCGTGAACTTGGCGTCCAGCTGCTCCTTGATGTCCTTGCGCTCCTTGGCCAGCGCCGGGAACTTGTCCTGCTTCTTCTCCTCGTCGTTGGCCTTGTACAGCTCGTCCAGCACCAGCTTCTGGGCCGTCATCTTCTCCTGCACGGCGTCGATCTCGGCGTTCTTGGCAGCCTGCAGCGCGCGCGAGTCCTTGATGTTGTCGTTGTGCTGGTCCACGGCGCCCTGGCCGGCCGAGACCTTGCTCACGTGCTGCTTCTGCTGCTGCAGCACCTCGATCTCCTTGATCAGGCGCTTCTCCTCGTTCAGCGACATGGAGCGGGTCTCCTGCTGGTGGCGCAGCTTGTTGATCTCGGCGTTGAAGTCCTCTTCGGTGCTGAACTTGAGCGTCGAGCGCAGCGAGCGCTGGGACTTGATCGACGCGTCCTTCTTGTCCAGCGTGGACTTGAGCTTGGCCGTGATCTGGTTGCGCTGCTGGATCAAGTTGTCCTTCTCGCTGCGCAGCTGGTTGTACACGGCCTTGGCGGCCTGGATCTGCTCGCCGTAGCCTCCGCGGCCGTTCTTGAGCGCGTCCAGCTCAGCGCGAATCACGTTCTACATGCCACAAACGCACCACAATGGTCAGTCACAGCCCAGGGATATCCACATGCACATGTTTCCCCTGCATTTGCAGCCACCAGAGCAGCAGCAGTTGCAAGGGCAAACCCAAAGCGTCGAACGCACCGTGCGGGCCTGGAGCTTCTTGATCTCGGCGTCGATCTTGTTGCACTCGGCATCGTGCGCAGCCTTGTCGGGCTTGGGCAGACGCTCGATGACGTCCGGGATGACGAGCTCCACTTCGGGCTCCTGCGTGGGCTCCTCCACGAGCGTCTTCTGCGCGGCCTTGGGGCTTCCGGCGGCGCTCATCGTATTAGTCGGTCTGTTGCGATTCGGAAATGCCAATCACCACCACACGTCGCAAGGGGGAGGGAGCGCCCTCGGAAGACGCATACTGCACCTGGTCGTATGCGGTTTCGCAGGGAAAGTCTTGTACACGTGGCGAGTCCTGATTTCCTGAACGTGAGTAACGCCACCACGCTAGTTTAGGATTTATGTAGGACAGATGTATCTGGTGTGGACCACATGGGAAAAGGTTTGGCCAATTCAGGACCCCACACACACACATGGCTACATTTGGTGAGTGAGCAGCAAGGCGCGCGCAGAGGGAGCAGGAGAACACAGTGGCCACAGCGCATTTGCGACTGGCTTGCAAAGTAACCACTCTTTCCAGTGGGAGCTGGTCTACAGTGGACCATGCATGCATGCAGGCAAGCAGCAGCTACATATTGGGTGGCGCAGCTTCCCATTCAAGCCCCATTTATATGCGCATTGGCTGCCGATTGTCTGTTCGTCTTCCGTGGTGCTGCTGCTGGAAAAATCCATTGGCCATGGTCTATGTCTGCAGCACAAGCCGCAAAGCTCCATCATGCTCCACGAGAGAAGAGAGGGGCAACCATGGGAGAGATTGCGTTGTTATTGTTGACGAATGCCGTCGAAACGCTCTGGCCAATGAAGTCGTGGAACGGCTGTGTGCTGGTGCATTTGCCCACTTGCATTGAAGGCACCTCACCAAAGCAACGTAATCCGATATTTAAGGCGGGAGTGAAGGTACTTCTACCAATGAGACTGACGACAGACGCCTTTCAGCCAATAAGCTTGATTTTAATCCGGCTCTGTTGAGCAGTGAGACCTCGAATAATCGATATTGATATATTCCAATCATTCAACTGTTTTATAGAGGTATTCGTGCACACAGGTACACTAGTATGAGCGTTATTTTGCAGCCTTTTCAATAAGATGACTTGTTAGTTCTGGAGCATATCCTAAAGTCTTGTGACTACTATGGATCCAAGCACCCGAGACCCAGCATGCCATCGCAAATGCACGTTGGCGGTCGGTCAATTTAAACTCCACGGTACTTCCGTCTGGAGAAAAAGAACACGTCAGTAGGTGTCTCAGAATGTAATCGCCTTGGCTGTGGCCTTTCTACGATGGCTAAATTCACATAAGAAGAACTCATTTTTAATTACTTTGCCAAATTGGGGTACATCTCCTTTCCCCTTATGAAGACTATTGCTAAATAATATACCTTGTTTTGATATTTCAGGTATGCTACTGATTTTTTACGCGTGGGACCGACCATCTTTTAATAAAGGGAGCACTGTACGTTTAGCCCTCCCAGGCCCGCAGCAGAAAGCCATCAAAGTGCAATTGGCGCAGTCCGAGACACCACCTTAAGCCCACCAAGATGCTGCAGCCCACCAACTCCCTCGTCACGCCGCTGCTGACGGACCTCTACCAGCTCACCATGTGCGTCTTGTCTCTCTCTGTGGCTGCTGACTGGTGGCTCTGACGCATGCATCTGCTTGGATGGATGGCTCCAGGGTGTACGCCTACTGGAAGGTCGGGCGCCATGACGACTACGCGGTGTTCGATCTGTTCTTTCGCAAGAACCCGTTCAAGGGCGAGTACACGGTCTTTGCCGGACTCGAAGAGGTGCGTACCAGCTAGCTGCATCCAGCGCCGGTGCTGCTGCTGTCAGAGCGCTAATGACTGCAACTGTAGGCCATTGCGCTGCTCAACACGTTCAAGTTCACGGAGAGCGACATTGCGTACCTGCGCACGGTGCTGCCGCAGGCCGAGGACGCGTTCTTCCTGTGGCTGTCCACGGTCGACTGCTCCAGCGTCAAGGTCTACGCCATCAAGGTCCGTCGCTCTGCACGTGACGAGCCCTATCTGCATTGACTCACGCCTGGCCACCTTGCTATCATAGGAAGGAACGGTCGTGTTCCCGCGCGTGCCGCTGCTGCGCATTGAAGGCAGCCTCGCCGTCGGCCAGCTGCTGGAGACCCCGCTGCTGAACCTGCTCAACTTCGCCAGTCTGATCACCACCAACGCCACGCGCTTCATCCGCGCTGCTGGCCCGAACAAGAGCCTGCTGGAGTTTGGGCTGCGTCGCGCGCAGGGACCGGATGGCGGTCTCAGCGCCTCGCGATACTCGTACATGGCTGGCTTTGCTGGTACGAGCAACGTGCTCGCCGGCAAGCTGCACGGCATTCCGATCAAGGGCACGCACGCCCACGCCTTTGTGCAGGCCCACACGGACCTGAACGACGTCAAGGTGCGCATTGGCATACGAATGAAACGACGCTACAGACAGGGAAATTGATCCGTTGTGTGTATGCCATCAGATCCAAACGCTCGGGGGTCACAACCTGCTGGACCTCGCGCTCAAGTACCGCAAGGAAATGGATTACAAGCACACGAACGATGTACGTCGCTGCGGTTGGCTCGTGAAGTGATCCCGTACTCAATTGTTATTTGTATACCGCAGGGCGAACTGGCGGCGTTTATCTCGTACGCGATCGCTTTTCCCGATGTCTTTTTGGCGCTTGTGGATACCTACGAGACGCTCACGGTGCGTTACTTGCGTTCATCATGATGGGGATATGCCGTCATGGACTGACTGGGGGGGGCTGTGTCTGTCTTTGCTCTAGTCGGGAGTGCCCAACTTCCTCTGCGTCGCTCTAGCGCTGCATGAGCTGGGCTACAAGCCGGTCGGTATCCGTCTTGACAGTGGCGATCTCGCCTACCTGTCCAAGCAGACGCGCGCGCAGTTCGTCGCTGTGGCCGAGAAGTACAACATTCCGGAGTTCAAGAAGCTCAGCATCACGGCCAGTAACGACATCAATGAAGCGGTCCTGAACTCCCTGAACGAGCAGGTAGGCTCCTCCCGCTTTTCTCTACTGGAACCCAGCACCATGAATGACGTTTATTGTTTGATTTGCAGCGCCACGAGATCGATGCCTACGGCATTGGCACGCATCTTGTGACCTGCCAGGCGCAGCCGGCGCTGGGCATGGTGTACAAGCTGGTCGAGATCAACGGTGTACCTCGCATCAAGCTGTCTCAGGACGCCAGCAAGGTCACCATTCCGGCCCGCAAGGAAGCCTACCGTCTTGTCGGTGCCAACGGCCGCACGCTGCTGGATCTGATGATTGGATGCAACGAGAAGCCGCCGCAGGTGGGCGTCAAGATGCTCTGCCGCAACCCGTTCGACGAGCTCCGCCGAGCTTACGTGACCCCGTCGGCCGTGATCCCGCTGCACGATCTCGTCTGGGACGGCGTGAACGGCATCGTTGGTACTCTGCCTACGCTGGAAGAGCGACGAACGTTTGTGCGCGAGCAGTTCGACTTGATCCGTGAAGACGTGGTGCGTGCGCTGAACCCCACGCCGTACAAGGTGTCTGTGTCCTCTGAGCTCTACGATTTCATTCACGAGCTGTGGATGAAGGAGTTCCCTGTTAAGGAGCTGGACTAAGCAAGCCATTGGCTCCCGTGAGCACTGGCAAAGGATTAGATATGCAGCACTAATGATAATAAGACAATGATCCCAACGAATGAGCAGCTCTATTCGTTCTTCTTGAGCCGCTGCTTGGCTTCCGCGCGCTTGACGATCACGATCATATCCACCATGGACTTCATGCTCAGCACCTGCAGTCATGACCCTCATGTTAGTTCAATTGGCATTAGCCAGCCATCAAACGCTCTCGTACCAGTTGGGAGAAGCCTGCGGCCATGAGGGGCGCAGCGTAGAAGATGCCGATGAAGACCCCTCGGCCGTCAAAGTACTGCTGCGTAGCGAAGAGCCGCCAGTTATCGCGCGCCCACGAGTTCACACGCTCCGTGATGAAGAGCAGGAAGACGATGAGCAGGAAGAGCGCAAACTGGATCGGCAGGTGTTTGCGCGTGAAGAACACGAGCAGGAACAGCACGAAGTGGAACGTGATGGCACCGACCACCAACGGCTCGGTCCAGTCCACGGCCTCGTACCACTTGATCATCAGATGCGCGTACTTGGCGCGCACCTCGCGCTCGATGTGGGGCAGCATGCTCTCCATGATCGCCGCTGCAGTCCCTCTGAGCACAGGGGCCGGTTTGTGACCGTCACTAATGTGAAACATGCGACGTGTGAGAAAAGAGCAACATGCGCTGAAATGGCGAGAAAGGATTGTTCTTATCGAATGCGCAGCAACGCTCTGGCAACAACACACGAACAATTAGGCAGCAATAAAAGCTCGTTCATCTGGTCGCCCGCCACTCAAGTCGTCCTTCCAAGCCAACAGCCTGTTCTACTCAATCATGAAGACTGCCTTCGTCACCGTTATGGCCGCTGCGCTTTTGGCTGTCGCCTGTGCGGACCACTCCATGGCGAATGATCAGACCATGCGACTCCGTGTGGACGTTGGAGCCGCCAGCATCCTCGAACGACCCGTGAGCGTCGTCAACAAGAACAACCTCATCATGGACAACAACACGATGACGGCCAAGAGCAACGTCATGATGACGCAGAACGACCGCGTGGTGCTGCGCAAGAAGATCGAGGCCATGGCCATGAGTGCGGACCCCAAGGACGATGCGGCCGTGCTGTCTCGCGATGTCATGCGCGTGGTGTCGGACAAGGACACGGACAAGGTGACGATGAGTAAGGCGTCGGCTGTGGTGGCGGCTGCGCGCTCGGACGACAAGCGCATGGTGCGTCAGCGCATCACGGACCTGCTCATCTCGGCCGCGGGCAAGAGCAGCCAAGGCAATGATGACTCGGATGACGCGACGGACTTATCGTCCTCGTCGGATTCGTCGGACGTCTCGAGCGATGCTGACACCAAGAAGGAGGATGATCAGGAGAAAAAGAACAAGCCGAAGAAGAAGAAATCGGACGACATGCCTTACCCATATTTCCCACCTGCCGTCTACTGCGAATGAGCTGGATCTCCTTCCTGTTTCTCAATGAACACATCTTGATGGTCCGTGGAGGTCGCTCCATTGTTTACGTTGCGTATGCGCAACATAATACCCGCTTTCTGATTTTTTGCTTACGGTACGGTACGCTAGCGTAACTTACCGCGAGAACACCCATCCTAAGACCGCGAAGAAAGGCGTCAGGCGCTGGCAGCACAAGCCAAGTGGACACTCAACGGACGCAGGAGATGCAGAACTCAGGCGCTCTGACCCTCGCCGACAGTCTGCAGAGCGGGCAGCTGCGTCAGTTCAGCGCGCAGTACGACGGCTGGCTGCGTGTCACGCTCGTACTGTTCCACCACGCGCTCATGGTGGATCCGGACGGCGACAAGAACGACGCCGTGATGATCACGCCGCGCAAGCGCCGCAACTCGCTCACATCTATGTGGCGCGAGCTTGTGCAGATCAGTGACATTGTGAGCGTACACAAGCTGACAGATCCGGCCTCGGTCGTGCCTGGCTGGCCGTGCTTCCGCTTCATGATCGAGACGTCATTGCCCGACGTCAGGTTCCAGTTCGAGGCCGACAGCGAGACTGTGCGTGAGGAGTGGATCCGCAGCCTGCTGCTTGCCAAAAAGATGTACCTGGCTCAGCAATTGCGTTCCTCGTCCGAGAACGAGGCCAACGGACAAGATGGTACGTGCGCTCGCTGTTGGCTGACTGGCTCGCTTGTCCATGATGGTTTGCTGACCTAGGGTCACGCCTTGATACAGCCTTCATCCGCTTTGCCCCAAGCGACTCGGAGGACGGAGACACAGACGACGGAGCGGACAACCTTCTCTCGATCGAAGACACCATCCGCCCAGCGCAAACAATCGCCCACAACGGTCCGTCGCCTGTCGTGCTGGTACGATAGTCGACTGCGACTGCGCCTGGTCGCACTGGAGTAGTAGAACCTGTTGAAATGACTCACACTCGTATTGTACAAACACGATCTTAGACTCAGTCTGTAAAGGGCAAGAGCATATCGCTTACGATGATTCATGTTACGGCGACACAAGTAGCAGGCCAAAGGTGAAAACCCATTGCTCTGTACGCGCTCGCGTGAACATTTCTTCATCTGGACCTTATGGCTGAGTCGTTTCTTCTGGCACTTGATTGGCGATTTGATAGCATTTCAGTCTCTCTGCCTGTCCGAAAAGCGACCGCCAATGACATTACCATCCAACGCATCAAGCTGGAGGCACTGGAGCAATTGCGAAAGCGGTGTACAAGTAACCCAGCCGGGCTTCCTTCAAGTGGTATTTTCAGAGATATCGTACGTCGCGATGCGGAGTGCTTCGTTTTGTTCCACAAAGAGAGCAACACGTGGCTTAAAGATGAGCATTTGAGCATTCGTGAATGCTTATTCAATGGCGTGGACCGCGAGGTGCATGTTGCGCTCCTCCCGATGAATTTGATGCCTCTTCCAGGTATGGAAGTTCATATTTCGGCGACCAAGAACAAAATGAGTGATTTATCTCAGCGCGAATACACTGCGTACCCCATTGATGTGACGTTCGAAGACATGAAGTGGCAAGCTGTCCGACGATTCAAGGAGTTCCATAAACTCAACGGCGTGTTGAAGAGCAAGTATCCTACACTGGAACTGCCAAAGCTGCCACACAAGCATATTTTTACTCCTCGTGAGGGGGAATTCGTTGATAAACGTCGCCAGCACCTGGAGCAGTATCTTCGAGAACTGGTTGCCCACCCTCAATTGAGCCATGATGTCCACTTGATGTCATTTATGGGTGTTGTGTCGACATCACGTGATCCAGAGCTGAGTCAAAATGCCAAGACGGTGTTGCACGTAACCACACTGCATGAAAGTGTGGGCTACGGTGATATTCTCCTGTTCTCGTGTAAATTCGGTGTCAGTGTTTTGCAACGCAAAGTAAGTTCACGTGCCGTATCATTCTTCATTCGCCAGCTGTGCTAACATTTTTTGATTTTGTTAGTTTACTGGCTCAAAATATGATCATGTTGGATTGGTAGTTCCGGGTCCTTCGCACAATCTGCTCCGGATCATGGAAGCAACAAATGAAGGAGTTCAAATTTACTCACTAAAGGCACGGCTCATGGCATATTCACATGAGGTTTCAAACGTGATCGTTGTACGCAAATTTAATGCGAAGCGAAATCCCGAGATTGAAGCTGAGCTCAAAAAATTTGTTGACGCTGTCGAAGGAAATCCTTATAGCATAATGGGTGTGTTGCACGGGCGCAGTGAATCCGAACGCGGTATCAACGGTGTGTCTATCAAGAAAGCGAGCGCTGGGGTTGCATCTCATAGTGCGCCGTCTCCAGCCAGCAGCTCCGATGAATCGGATTCTTCTAGTACTTCTGGAGCCCAGACTTGCATCTCAGAGTCTTCGCAGAGCACGGAATCAGATCCGACAAAGCGCAAGTATTTTTGTTCCAGTCTTGCTGCCTCGGCATTGAAGCAAATTGGTTGGTTGAAGACAAATCATACCTCGAGCCATTTTTGGCCTGGAAGTTTTGAAGACGGCGGAGAGATTGAACGCGTTCTTGCTGATGGTGTGACTTTAGGACCAGAAACTGTCATTGATTGCCGAATCGTCGAAGTTGGCCTTGCAACTAGTCTAGAAAAACCTTCATCATAGTTTTTAAGGCACCAAACGCAAATAAAAATGAATGAAAGATCATCTAGAAATTTTCCTCGAAAAAGGTTTCGAGTTTTTTCGCAAGCGGAAGGTATGGATTTGCGTGGCGATACACCGCGATTGCTGCGAGCGCTTCAACAAACTCAGAAAACACAAATTCACAGTCTCCTTCGACCCCGTTGATGCTTGATGCAGTATTAGCAATTTCACCATCTTGTTGAACAAAAGCGACCAACTGCTTAATTCGGCCATGTGGAAACAAGGCATCAAGCAGCCGCTTGTCTTTCAATAGCATTTCGAAATCGCCTATATCGATCAGTTTTCCACGAGAGCTGGGGTTCTTGTTGCGTTGAGAATAAGTGGTGAACACTCGCTTCAGTTTCTTTTCTTGCGCTTTGCATATATTTTGCACGTCTGGATTGACCATTTGCTTTTTAAAGGTAAGGCCTTGTTCTTGAAATTTCTTGGTCAACGGCACGATCTTATCCACTACTAAGTCGGTAACAAATGCAAGTAGATTGCAGCCTGGTATGTACGGATCCCCCGCATTGCCATCTGCTGTCCCCATTGCGGTTGCAACATAAGTTATGGTTTCACGTCGCTTCTGAAGATTGTGATACGCTACCCGAGTCAACGCTTCAAAGAATTCGTTTGGCGTCGCTCCTCGATCATCAGAATCGTCATCTCCGTCGCTATCATTACCAGAAGGAATAATGTTACTAGATAAAGCAACTATTCCACCATAAAGTTGCCTAGATTGCTGATAGATCGCTTGTAGCTGAGACCGAAGGATATGTTTCTTGTCTGTAAGGCCTGCCTTGGTCATTATTTTGAGAAACTCTTGTTCTAAGATACCTTTGCCACCTGCTGCACTTCCGTAAATACGGAAGATTTTGATCAAGTCCAGCACATTGTCCTTGAACACATTTTCAACGGCTGTGAGTTCGGCTTGGTTTTCACATAATCCTAAGAGCTTTGTTTGTGGAAGAGAAACCCAGGATGCAAGTGTTGCCTTTTCAAGTGCAACGGAAATGTTTGAATCTTTACCCATGACTCGACGTGCAAAGTCGTTGAATGTATCGCGCGTGACGGAATTTTGATGCCAATGTGCAATTTGACTGACATATTTACAGATATCTCCAAACCGCAAGAATTGCCTATTCACACGCTTGATTTTTGCCAAGAAGATGTAATATTGCTGCTGAGCTAGAGGATCAAACTCATCCTCCATCAACAGTTTTTTCACTCTTTCCCATTGAGGGGTAAAAAAGTTGTAGCTCAAGTGATATTGGGGTGCCAATGTAAGTCCTGGAGCGACATAATTCGGGTGAAATAGAAACAAGTATGCTAAGTACGGGTACAATGAATCAAAATCATTGAGAACAAAATGATCTCTGTTCACAATATCTGGGGGCAAATCCAAAACCCGATGTACCATCTTGAAGTAAATTTTCAATTGAAGTTGAGCAGATGCAGAAAGTGTTGTTGAAGCAGTAGAGTTTTCTGCGGCAACTGCAGCAGCACTACTCAGTGACTCAGATTTTCGAATCTTTTCATATTCGGCCTTCGCTTCGTCTGACGTGTGGCATAACAACTTCATCATTACGCTGGGACTAGAAATAGAAACACGCAGTTCTTGAAGATTGTTGATGTCCTTCACAACTTTACGCTTGTCCTTGGCTTTCAACTTTCCACTCAATCGAGCGCCTGGGCTCTGACCGTCTGAACCATTTAATATATTCGCGTTGCTGATCGACGTATCCACAGCTGGAAAATTTGTCTCATTGATATAATGCATTTCAGCTGCACGTCGACGCTGAAACGTTAGCCATTGCATCAAGCTTTCTGAAGGGTGCATTTTGTCAATTCGATCTTTCACTCGATGCAAATGTGTGTTCATGCACTTGTCGTCTTTATCATCATCGTAGCCAAATTCGTCAGAAAATGTCGCTACATGGCCGGTACTCAATCCATCGAGAATTTCTTGTCCGTGAACTGCATCAAAGAATGCGCCGACAGTTGATGGATACATTCCTTTCAACTGCAACGTTTCTATAGCCAAAAGTCAGTCAAACAGTGATAATATAGCCAATTAATATAGACCTTACTTTGGACATCATGATCGGCTTTGGTCAGTGAAAGGTGTAGCAGCTCAAATATTGTTTCAGTCGCAGCAAATACAAGTCTGCGTGACTCGACGAGGTTTTCTTTTAACCTATCAATAACCTGGATCAAAATCATGCAAATATAAGCTGATATATCGGTGAAACAAGGTCAAATTTACTACGTACCTTTAACGATTGATGTGGTGCATCATTTCTAAAACCACAAACGTTAGGATTTGCACGGCCAAGTAAGGTCGACGAACAACAACGAGTAAACAACGTACAGCTCAGCTTCATAGTGTGCTTTTGCTTGCACAAGCTTCTCCTTGCTCCTCATTCGCAAATATCTTTGCCAGCCTCCCCAAACCTGTCGCATCTTGGTCATTTCATTACTGCAAGGTGCATGGTATAGTTATTACTACAGTCGAACAGTAGACGTTGCTGATGCTCTCTGCTCACCGTCTGGTTGCAATTGATAGTCGCTGCACTCGCTCTTCGGTAATTCGATTGTGATGCCCCTTCCACACCATAAAAAACTGCCTCCTTCTGTTGTTAACATGCTGATTGTCTTTGATTGAAATAAGCCGATGCATCAACGAGTTATGATGCACTGTAATCTTGTTTTTTCCCTTCCACGCAAGAAATATCATGCGAAGCATTTGTTGTCGCAATAACGCGATCGTTCTATTCATCATCATGATTGCCGTCTTTGCTCGGACGAGACTTGCTTGCTTGAATTTCGCCTCGACCTTCATCGCTACTCGATCAAACTTCGCATAGTCCATGATTTTTTTTGCCAGCTATCATCATGAACAGTGAGTCATTACTTGTTGATACGCCTAACATGAGAGCATAGACTTACATCTTCTGCCTTGATAAGTGGATTGACACTGAGGATCGTATCAATAAGATACTTCAGTCGTGGAGCATCACTCATTCGCGCAGATCCACAAAACGAACAGCGAAGTGTCCACAAAAGGTTCGAGGAGCTACAAAATCCACAAGTTGGGTGCTGACTAGGCGCAACAATTTTGTTTTTTGCCTGGCTTGGAGGTGTCTCCGAGCTTGTAAAAGTTACAAAAGGCGTAATTCCTCGCGTATCGACCGCGCCTCTGTAGACTTTCCCGCTCTCCTCGTATGTAACCGCGCCCAGCATTTCACCCATATGCTTGCAGGCTCGCTTTTCTTCAAACCGGTTGCGAGGCGCATCATCTCCACTGTCACTATGTTCATTGCGATCGCGTTCTCCATTATCACCATCTTCATGTGCTTTCAAATTGTTCTTCCGCTCCACTTTAGTTCTCGCCGACCTTCCTGGAGTCACAAGCGCAGTCACCGAACCGCGCGATAGTCTGGTTGTCGTAGACATCTTGGTCTTTGTCGTCGTCGCCAAGGTCGCCTCTCGTGTAAGCCGTGTCGTCGTGGTCGCCATAGTATCGCCAGTACTGTGTGAATGCACCATCGACAGCTTATTGGACGTTGTACTCGTTGTCGGTCGGTCGTTTACGGCCGCATTTCGCGCTCGCAAGTTAGTAACCGGTCCAGGCATCCACCCCACACTCTCGTCGCTCTTGTCTACCGCGCGGGATCCTCGTATCGGGTCCAGCTGACGCGGCATCGAGGGCGACGCCGTGCCGCTGTCTCTGGGCTCCTGCATTCTGGGTTCGCGTCTCAAAGTGAAACTTCAAGCGGCGCAGTGAGTGCGCCAAAGACCATCACTCTGACGGCCATTGTTGCAAGATGGAGGGGAAACTGGTTGCTCGTTTCGAGATAGGCAGCCAAAGGTTGCGTCTATTTTGCGAGCAGCTACGCCGGTGAAACCGGAAAGGTCATCACCAAGCGCAGCAAGAACGGCCATGGCGTCTGTAGCTGCCGCAACAGCGCGAGCGCGCACGATCGACCAATGCCATATCGACGGAGACATGAAGACACTGATGACAGCAGCTGCGGAGAGAGCAGTCTCTATCCCGCATCTGTCGTTTGCCACAGACCTGCTCTTCAACTTTGACGCAGTGCGCGCGCACAGTGCACAAGGCATCGCGACGCAACAGAGCGTGATACAGCTGCTCAAGAGCCGCATTGTGCTGGAAAGAACGTACGCGAATGAGCTGAGCAGGATGGCGCAGCAGTCGCAAGTGGACGAGCTGGAGCATGGCAGCTTGCGCCTGGCGTTGGGCTCGTTGAGAGCTCAATACGTGAACTCGAGCGTCCAACATCGCGCACTGGCAAACAGTCTCGAAGACGACGTGCTCAAACCCATTGAGGATATGTACATGCGGCAGAACCATAAGGTGCACGACCTGCTCAAGCGCGTCAACACGATCAAGAAGAAAGCCAAGGTACCTAGCTCAAATTCGCACAGCTGACTCGTCTACAGCACCTGGAAGCTCATCATACGCGTTGCTTGCTTGTCTATAGGCATGTGAAGACGTCTACAAGAAGGACTACACCACATTCGACAAGCAATTTCGCGAAGCATCCGTGACCTTTGCTGCTGCGATGGACGCTGGCTTTTCCAGCACTCTGATCGATATCCAGTACCGGAAGCAACTTTCCCAAGAGCCGACCGCCGTCGTCTCAACTGCAGAGACTGATGGGCGACTTGTGCAGAAGAGCGCCGTCGCGATCCAAGCCTTGAACAACAACAGCCAGAAGCTTGTGAACTGGCTTCTCTCCTCGGATCAAGGCAAGAAAGAAAACTTGTGCGCTAGCACTGTCCGTCTGCTTGAGGTAGGAGAATTTTTTCAGCAATACTACATATATGAGCTTACTCGAGACTCACGAACCGCTGAAATGCCCAGATTGCAGAATTGTCACGTCGGAAATGCCAGCAATCATGGCTGCAAGTTGAGCAGAGTCGCGTCGGTGTGTATCGTGACCTTCAGTCCATCTTGACTGATTTCCAGGTTCGACTTCATGTTCAGCTGATGATTTGGGCGTTTACAACCATGAGTTCACTGTTTCTACCTGCCCAGGACATGGCTGAGCAACGAATCACCAAGATAGCAACAAGCCTTCGCAAGCACGTCGTTTTTGAGTCTTCGGCACTAGCCAATGAGCAGGTAAGCAAACAGCGATACAACAGAATCCATCGATCTTGCTCTCACATCGCTTCCAGTATGACTGGCAGATGATCGCTGGCAGGATTGAGAACGTGGACAACGAAGGCGATATCCGTGATTTCATCCTGAGCCACCGACTGCACGATCTGCCATCAATGACGGTCAATGACTTATGCTGCGCCTTTGAAGGAGGAATGGTCGTCACATCCCCGAGTTTAAAGCCTTCACGGCCATTGAAGCCGTTCATGTTGGAGATCAGTGATCTGGCAGCTCGCAGAATCCCGTTCGATCGTATTGGCAACCAAAGTCCTTTGTCCAAACTGCTGGTCACCCGTAAGCAGTCGACTATGGCTTATGCAGACGTCCACCCTGCCGAAAAAGTCACAGATGGCTCCCAGTTGCCACCATCAGACGAAAGAGAAGCATTCTCAGTTCAATTCGACCAACTGAAGATCATCTGCAACGAAGATACGCCGTCCACAAGCTCATCAACCAGTCCATGCAACATGATGGCGTCGAGTCAGCGGATCTGCTTCGCGAAGGACGTGGCCCAAGCGATCAACAAAGCACACACAGTTCATGTCGAACAGAAGACCGTTACTCTTGCCAAAGCGATTTTCCCAGCCACCCGCTCAGAGCCAGAAGACTGCGGACTCGAGGCAAACTGCAATCCCACCGAACCTCGTCCAGAGAGTGAGACCAGTTCATGCCTTCAAAGCAACGACGTGGAAGAAGACGAAGGCTTTGGTGAAAATGCCAGCGAAAAGGACCCAGGAGTCATCTGAGAACGCTGACCACCAAGCCCAATATTGAGCAGAAGTAAACGCCCAAAGCACTCAAGGGCGGCGAAAGCGTTTGTCACTGCTGCTTGAGCCGGTGCTGCTCTCACATAATTTAAATACAAAATTAGCATCCACCAGTGAATGGCGAATCGATAAATTTAGGAACCCGACATCCGATAATAGCATCAAAAGCATTGTCGCTGCGCCCAGCGCATCCCTGTCACAAGTATTTTGGCGACGACCTTGGGAATCAAAGTGTCAGCATGGAAGATTACATCCGAGGCATCGTGTGTGGCTATCTCACAGTCCAGAAGGGATCCAAGGACAATGCCAAGCGAACGCGCATGTTTCTCGTCATGTTCGAGTCCCGTATCGACTACTACACCGTTGACCCGCGGCCCAAGTTTGACATTGATATTGCCGACTCGTACTTGCTCACGACCGAGACGACTGTGAATCACTACGTTGAGCTCAATGCCAAAGCGCCTCCGCACTCGTTTTGCTTGACGACGGATCGGAGTACGGACGTGTACATCGCTGACACGGACGCAGAAGCCCAACTCTGGTTCCACGGTATGAGAGAGCGTCTGGACGGGATCTCAAGCATGGTTTCAGGAAGTCTGTTGCTGCGCAAGGAGTTCTCGGTCAAGCAACAAGTGCAGCGTGCGCTACTCCACACCAAATATCGCTGGAAGGATCGGAGCGTGGAGCTGGGACGCACTGCGTTACGCTATTGCAAGGAGTCTGAACGCCGAACCAAGACGATGAAGCAGTTTACACTCACTGGTCAAACCGTTGTCAGCGAAGAAGGAGTCGAGTATCTGAAGCAACGGAAGATCTGGGCTTCGTACGCGACGCCGGTGCAGCCAGCAGCCAAGGAGCTCAAGGCGCTTCAGCTCCATAATAACAACCCAGCGCTCCCACAGCCCAGCATTTCCGCTGCGTATCCGTTCGTGCTGTCCACGGGCCAAACGTACCTCGTTCTGGCAGCCCCCAGTCAACAAGCACGAACGGACTGGATTTTCGCGATCCGAATGCGGGTCATCGCACTGAAGCATCGCCGGCAGGACTCGAACCAGCAGGAGCCCACATTCTATCTGAGCGGAGTGATGGAGGTCCAACTAAAGGCAGGCAAACCGTGGAAACCGCTGTTTGTTGAGCTAGACAACAATCGCCTGCGCGTCAAGAGGAGTGAGCGCAAGGTTGGCTCGCTCTTCGAGACGCAACTGATCCCAACTTGCACTATCAAGGCAACACTGATGAAGGCGAATGCATTCGAGCTCCGCAATCTCGGATGGACAATCTCGCTTGCGCCTGGGTCCATCAAGGGTTTCCAGCGCTGGACCAACGTGCTGCAGCAAGCAGCGCGGTCGGTGAGTAAAGAGCACACGCTGAAGATCTTTGAAGACGATGCGCGAGAGATCCTGAACCGCAGCGTGGTGTACAATCTGGACGTGACCGAAGGCATGAAGTCCGGACTGGTCGTTGAACGATACAAGCGGCGCATCTTTCTGCTGAGCCACAAACCTGTTGTGAAGCCCATCAGTGCGAGAAGATCTTCTATCGCGTCCATCAAGCTGCCCTTGAAATCTCCACCTGAAAGCGACACCACCGATGTCCCAACAACTGAGAGCCTGGTCATCCCAGAAGGGAGCGTTCTCGTTGGAGTCTATCAATTCGGAATATTGTACGAGTCCTTTGAAAATATCTGGCACAAGCTTCGCCAGAAAGAAGTCCAGCAGCAGCATCCCATGACGCTGACCTTCCGAGTTCCGACGTTCAAACAGGGAAAACTGGGCGTCAAACTCAACCTCAAGAGTCGTTGGAAACTGCACCATTGCTGCTTGCAATTTGGTAAGCTGGTGATCGAGACTTTGGACAATCCAAAGCGATTGCTGATCGAATTGCCGATGCGATACTGTCAAATCGAGCTGTTCCAAGATGAACCGAGCATTAACTGTATCAAAATCACGATGAGCGGCCGTGAAAACCACGACACTATCGTGTACCTGGATGTGCCTATTGATTGCGACTCGTTCCTGTGGTTTACGCTGCTGGTTCTGGAAGCCGACATCGCCCAAGATTCCACGCGATTTCGGCTGACCGCAGGGAATCTGAAGACCCCGCCGACTGCTCCCTCGCCGTCTGGGCCAGAAGAGGATCAAAAGCGGGCCTTGCGCAAATGCACAGTCGCGAAAGAGCTCATCAGCGAGATTGAGAATGAGGCCCAAGAAGGGGAATCGAAGAAGGCATATGCCACACAAGACCGCAAATCAGACGCGTATACGACGGCTATGGATCAATCGCCTCCTCCGAAGGACTCGCGACAGTTGTGCGAATCTGATACGGATCTGTTCTTTCAATACTTGGACGTTTACGGGTGCGGCAAAGTCTCCAGCTCGAAGCTTTTTTCCACGCTGGAATGGCTTACGAGGCACGTGACAAAGACGACCGACGAGAGAGCGGGCCCACTTCAAGGCATTCGGGCTGTAGTGGACGAGTTGAACGGAGCCAACAGCGGGCTCTCCTACATATCGCACACAGACTTCGGTCGTGTGATGCAGCAAGTCACGGACGCCACTGTTGTTGACCTGATTCAAAAGCTCTGCCGTCACCATATTCAATGCATGTAACACGAGATAATCCCGCAATGAACTGTCACGTTTGATTTGCGGTAGAGCTCTCTCTCTCTCTCACTGTTCATCACAGCTTGGTCTCGATAAACTCCTTCATATCCTTGAGGCCGTCGAACCAGTCGCTCCACGCATCCAAATCGGCGGAAAGGTCTGGCTCCTGCAGCAGCATTCAAAAGGGCAAGCGCAGACACGTGAGCTCTGGTGGTCAGAGACTTATTGAAACCTACTACAAACCTCCATAATGAAGACGAATTTGCCTTCTTCGGGCTCCAGCTCGCGAAAGCCCAGAGCCAGCAGCGACTGGTGGCCGCCGTTGAACTGCCCGAGATCCTCGTGGAAGTTCGCGTTGTCCCTTGGGATGCGCCGAAACAACGAGTTCTCGGGCGATGCGCAGATTGTGGCGATCACGCGATGCAGTTGCTGCAACGCTCTGCGGTGAAGCGCTTGGCTTCCGGTGCTTTCTTGCAGCATATCGATTGCTGTTTGAAGACCGGGTCGCCCAGGCTGGACGCTGGCATTAAACGCCTCGCGCTGAGCCTTCTCTTCTGTTAGCCGTTGAGCTTCCTGCTGGCGTTGAAGTTCACGCTTTTGACGTACGAGTTCGGCTTTTTCAGCTAGCTCCACGATACGGCGCTGCTCCTTGAGTTGTTCTTGTTCACGCCGCTGACGCTCGAGCTTCTCTGCGAGCCTTTGCGCCTCCAGATCAGCCTCTAACTTTGCACGCTCTTCTTCATGTTGCTGCTGCTTCAAGAGCTCTTGCGTCTGCTCCTGTATCTGCTGTTTCTGGCTCCAGATTTGCAGAATCGAATCTGCTTGCGCCGCCAGCTCCGTCGTCTCCAGTGTGCTCTTGATCTCTTCGTACTGATCCAGCATTCCCCGCACTTTGGCCATCATCTTGGGCCCAAAGCGAGGTTCATTCGTGATGGGGTCGACCGTCGCACAACGCTCGCGGTATTTGTCCATGCTTGCGTTCAAGTCTCCCGTCGTCGCAGTCTAATATCGCAAAGCCCAGAGGCGATCAGCTCCCCTTTCAATCGCGCTTGCTTCACGCACTGCGTACCTGCAGCTGCTGCAGCGCAGTCTCCATCTCGCGCACATCCGCTTCATTTGGATCCCCATCCTTGCTGCTTCGCACCCGCTCCTGCAGCAGCGTCAGCTGAGCGCCAAGCTGCTCCACGCCGCTCTGCGCCGCTCGGAATTCGGCCATTGGCCAGTTCAGTCAATACTGCCGCTTAAGTTCGCTTAGAGTCCACCAAGATCCTTTGGTGCGTACTTAACCAGTGTACCCATTTGGAGGGGAGCTTCAGAAGCTAAAAACGGACCAGTACGAACCGTCATGGCGAAGCGCCGCGCGAGCAGCTCCACCTTGGGCGTGGAGAGTAGGACGACGGTGTCGACTCCACCAAGTGGTCACAGCAGCAGCAGCAATAACGACCTGTTGCCGACGGTGCTGCGCATCAAGATCATCTCCATGGGCGAGAGCGGCGTGGGCAAAAGCTGCGTGATCAAGCGGTTCTGCGAGGAGAAGTTCGTGAGCAAGTACATCTCGACCATCGGCATCGACTACGGCGTCAAGCCCGTGGTCGTGCACGGCGACGAAGTGCGCGTGAACTTCTGGGACCTCTCGGGCCAGCCCGAGTTCCTGGAGGTGCGAAACGAGTTCTACAAGGACACGCAGGGCGCCATCCTCATGTTCGACGTGACCTCGCGCAAGAGCTTCGAGGCCCTGGAGAGCTGGCTGCGCGAGGCCGTCAAGTTTGGCGCCGCCAAGTTCCCGTGCATTCTCTGCGGGAACAAGGTCGATCGCCATCGCGTCGTGACGGAGGACGAAGCGCGGGCATACGCGCGATCCAAGGGCTTCGAGTACTACGAGACGTCGGCCTGTACGGGCGTGAACATTTCAGATGCGTTCTATTCGCTGTTTAGCCAAGTGGTCGCGCTCATGGGGCGATAGTCCGCTAGTATAGGTAGACGCTGTAGGCCGTGGCCACGCAGAACAGATTATCCTGAATACACGAAAGACGACCGTAAGCTGATAGCGAGAGTGAGCGTTGAAACGGAGGAAGTGCATACGTTGGAAAAGGTTTCAGAGGCGTGGCAGTCTGTCTCTGGGTCCCAGAAGCAGCGACAGCCCATGCTACACAGATCAGATATACATCAGTTAGAAAGCGAGGACATCAGTTGAAGCTGCTGGCATCTGGACGTACCGCACGCCTTCTCCCCGCTGCTCTCCAATCACGACCTGGACGACGTATTTGCATCGAGCGTAGTTGCTGGCTGGGGAGTGGGAGAATGTGAGAGCTGGCAGCGCCGCCAGAGGGATGCGAAAACCAACCTTTGAGCTGGAACTTAATGGCGTCAGCGATCTCCTTGGTGAGCGCTGAGGCTCGGTCCGACTGATACGTGACCTTGTCCAGCTTCTCCAGCAGCACTTGGCCGATGATCTGCTTCATCTTGGTCGTCGTGGGTCTGCATTTGTGCGTCAAGGGTCAATACAACAGCCATGAGAATGCAACAACACGACGCACTTGTTCTTGGGGTTCAGACGCAGCGCGCTCGCGCCTTCGGTCACATTGGTTGTCGCCGGCATCGCGGGATCTGCTTCTGCACCGCAAGCAAGAATAACTATGAGCAAGCGCGCGACCTTTCAAAGGGTCAGCGTGCCCACTCAGAGTCTGAGGCCAAGAGACCGATCCGAGTAGATTTATGTCTTCACTTGCGGTACTATCTGACGCTGTTCTCGTGAATGCTGATCCGATGTCAAGTGCGACTGAGCCACGTGAAATATGGAGCGCTACTGCGTAATTCGAGCCGCCGCTAGGTTCTTGTCTCGCCTAACAGTCTCCGCAGGAGATACACGCAGCCATTCATTCGCCAAGGCCCCCGTTCGTGGCCCGGACTTGTCGTGACGTGGGTTCTTTACCGCTCGTCGCGTGTCTTTTGGGCCAAGAATAGTATGGGACGCCATCGGTTTCCAAGGGCTCAATCATCCAACGGCCCTGCTTCGCGTTCTTAGCCGGCCAATGGGGGGATTGCCGAGCCCACGAGTCACAGCAGCTGGCTGAACGTGCTTTGTGGCGGAGCTGAAACCTTCCCATTGAGACTCTGTTTGCGAGGTCATGAGTCGCGTGCATATGGAGCCGAGCGAGAGCGAGAAGTCGTTCAAGACGACCGGCATCGACCGCAAGACGTCGCTGCGGCAGAGCATGCTGGTGCGGGACATGAGCAAGCCGCACATCGAGACCACGATGGAGTCGCTCATCCTGCCGTCCAAACCGCCCACGCCGACGATGCTCATCAAGGACATCAAGACGCTCGCGTCCGAGACGACCCAGTCCAGCGAAATCACGAAAGGCTACGTGGAACGCAAGAGATCCCAGCACAAGCTCACTCGCACCATGAGTCGGTCGCAAATGGAAAAGCTGGACAAGGTCGAGGTCGAGATCGATCGGTTCCGGGCCGTGCCGTACACGTGCCTCAGCGTGCTGGGCGCGTTGTCAGTCTGTCCCTGCTTCCTGCCCTGGGCGCCGTGCGTCGTGCTGGACGATCTGCGGCAGCAGCGCATCGTGATCGACGCCTCACGGAACGACCTACACTTTAACAAGACCCACATCCCGCTGGATCTGATCGAGAGCGTCGAGGTGGAGCAGGGGTGGATGGACTTCCTCTTCTGCTGCTCCAAGCGGCTTGTGATCAAGCACCAGTCCGAGACCCACCTCACGACGGCCGTGAAGAACACCGTTATAGTGCGCGACTTTATCCTGAGTAAGCGCGACCAGCAGCTCCGAGCGCAACGCGAGCTGCAGCGAGAGCAATTGCTCGAGCTTCGCGAAGCCCAAGCCCAGAAGCAGCTACTGAAGCTGGAGAAGAAGGCGCTGGCCGAGCACGAGCGGGACGAGCGCAAGCGCATGGTACGCCAGATGAGTCAAATGACGACCGAGATGGCGCGACTGAGAGCCACGATCCTGTCTCTGGAGGAAACGCAGAGCAGGGATATCGCTCTGCCCGTGTCGTTACACGACAGCAAGCCCCCGACGCCCTGAGTGGAGTGAGAGAGAACGCTTAACTTATAAATCCAACATGTTATTATAGATGCGCTGTGTCACGTCCTCCGACTCGGTCCGTTCTCACGTATTGCATGATGAATGACGATAATGAAGCAACAACTTATCAACAGATAGCTGCTATCTCTCCAGATTGCAGCTTCACTAAACGAGTCCGGTCCACTCACAACACTCGGTCAGTCTTATCAGATCTATTTCTGCTGCAAAACATAAGAGAAAGCGTGTGCCTGTGGGCGATTGAACACCATTTTCTCCAGCGCAGGACGGGCGGGCGAGGCCATTGAGCGCTATAGTGGCGTCAATCCATGGCGAGTGTGCATCCTGAAGCCGAACGAGCGCCCCAGCCCCAGCTACGGGGCATGACCAGGTCGCAGATGGAGGAGCTCGGCACGCTGAATGCCGAGTTCGATCATCTGCGGCTCGCGCCGTACATGTGCTGCAGTGTGCTGTTCAAGGTGGTGGCCGCGACCCAGGGGGTCGGCATTCTCTGCTTGCCGTGCATACCCTTCTGCGCGGTCAGCGTGCTCCTCGACGAGCGACTGCAGGTCAACAGCGAGAAGAAAGCGGTGCTAGTGAACGAGACCACAATCCAGCTGGACTCGATCACGGAGCTCACGATCGACCGGGGCTTCGCAGAGACCTGTTGCTGCTGCGTCAAACGACTCACGATCAAGCATACGACAGGCACCGGCAATGCCAAGACCATCGAGCTGCAGCACTCGCGAGCCGTGCGTGACGTGGAGATGGTGCGCGATTTCATCCTAGTCAAGCGGGACCAGCAGATGAATCGCAACAGAGAGCGGTACCGACAGCGACAGACAGCACTGGACAATCGGAAAGAACTGCAGCGGGAGCTCACGCAACTGCAGTACTGCCAGCAAATACGCGACAAGGCCGACAATATCCGCATGGCCGAGGAGATCACGAAGCTCCAGGCCAAGATCAGGTATTTGGAGGAGAACAAGCAGATCAATATCCCGAGTGAGAATAGTGACTGCGATCGGTAGCCTTTTCCAGCTCAAAATGACCCCATTATCTATCACAGTATTCCCAGTTCTCATGACGGTCGTTTTCTACTTATAGTTGTGTGGCTGTTGCTACGATGCTGGCATGCAGATGGCTTCCTGTGGGTTGTGCTGTCATCATAAGATCCTGATGATTTAAAGCTCGAGTTTTCTTATGACATCAGTTCGTTTTGGTGTATAAGATCGCTCTAGTTTACTTGGCTGCAACACTTGCTGTTTTCCATGGCGTCCGTGACCCCAGTGAACGCACACACGAAAGAATGCAAGACCAAAGCTTAAATGGAGCAGCAGCAGCTGCTCCAAGTCGAGTTCAATTGACTGCAGCTGCTTCATTTGCATGTTGCTCAGCGTTGTGCAAATTGCTGGCCAAGGGACAGGTGTCCATGATCTGCCTGCCGTGTGTGCCATACTTGCGGCCGCCTATGTCAATGAACAGCTACTGCAGGTCGATGCGACGCGAAACCAGATCCACAGAATGATTATGGACCGATTGCGCTGGACTTAATCAAGGCCGTCGTAGTTGGTCGAGAGATCCTCAACTGCTGCCAAAAGAAGCTCACGATCGAATATACTTACAAGACCCAACACGGCAGTGGTCTTGAGAAGCACGAAGCAAGAGCGGTGCGCAATGTCGAGATGGTGCGCGATTTCATTCTGATCAAGCGCGACCAACAGAAGCTGCTCCAAAATCAGCGCCAGCAGCAAGAAGAACGAAATAAAGAGCAACAAAAGCGGTCAACACCTGCTTCAGTGAGTACTCAAGCGCTTCAGCACTCTGCCCCAGGTCAGCGGAATGCAGACAAGGCGGGCGAGATCGCTCGTATGAATGAAGCGATCGCAAGGCTTCAGAACAAGATCAAGATCCTCGAGGAGAACGAGATGGAGCCGAATGATTACTCTCGGCATAGAAAAGTTGAGACCAGACGGCTAGCCAACCTCATACAGCAACACGTCCACTATCGTGACTTTAGGTAAGACGCGGGCTAATGCTACCAAAATTCAACATTGCTGTGCTTTGACAGTAAAGCCCGGAAGCGATGGACGTTTGGTATGAACTCCTTGCATGGCATCTTGAACACAGAGTTCTATGTCTGTCTGTCATGAGACTTGGTAAACCAGAATGCAATATGCTTTACGCAGCCTTATAACTGGAATAAGATCAATGTGGAGGTCAGACCTAGAATGCTCGTATAGATTGCATTTCCCAAGTAATGGCGTCTGTGAGCCCAGCATCGAGGAGTACCACGGAACCAACGACGAAGGAGCAGATGGAGCAGCAGCACCTACTCGAGACAAGGTTTTACCATTTGCAGCTTCTGCCTCTCGGTGTTGCAGGCTCTAGCGAATGGTTGTGCACTCATGCGCCCGGACCCAGCGGTGTTTTTGCTGCTGCCGTGCGCCCCCTTAATTACGCATACTCTCACAGTCTGACGGTCTACGCAAAGAGAGACGTAATTGCGGTCAAAACATAGGGTGTGGATGATCCGCGTGTTCCGCTGGGCTCGGTAACCTCGGTCACAATCGATCAAGGATCCACCTGCTGTTGCCCCAAGAGTCTCATTATTCAGCAAAGCTACGACTCCGTCAACTGCGGCATTCGATACCACGAGGTCGAGATACCAGCAGTGCGCAATGTGGAGATGGTGCGATACTTTATCCTGACGAAGCGGGATCAGTAGGTTGCACTGGATAAACTGCGCGAGCATCGGCAGCACCAGGAACACACGAAGAAGCCCCAGCAGTACTCGGATAAAAAGCAGTCAAAGAAGGCGCCAAGTACCAGTCGCCATTCCAAGCACGGAGAAGCGGATGATACCATTTGCATGGGCGAAGAAATCTCAAGACTGCAGGACAGCGTGAAGTAGCTTGAAAGGAAGCCAGGCTGGTCAGTGTCACTCGTTAGCTAATTCCGACCGTGATGGCTATTCTCAGCTTTGGTAATGGGCTAATTATACTCAGCAAAGTCATCAAGTGACGCCCATTATCAACCGGAGCCTGTCAATCCACGAGCTCCATGAGCTCAGCAGTGTGTCCAGATGGGAAGGAAGCCGCACCAGCGCAACTGCAGTTCCTGTCGCGACTCCAGGGCATGAGCAGGACCCAACTGGAACAGCAGCAGACGTTCCAGGCCGAGTACGATCTGTGCTGCTTGGTGCCGTACCTCTGCTGCAAATCGCTGTTTACTATGGTAACTGAATCGGCTGAGAGTCTCGCGTTGATCCCCTGTGCGCTATGCGTGGCATTGGATCAGCTCAAGGAGCACAAGCTGCGGGTCGACGCCGGCGAGAACATGATCTGGATCAACGATACGCAGTTCCAGCTCTCGTCCATTTCCGAGGTCAAGCTAGCCCGTGATCCGTACTGCTGCTGCATAAAGCGGCTCAAGATCAAGCGGCCGAACCACAAGACGGAGAAGGCCGTGGCGGTCAAAGACGCAGAGCTTGTATGCGAGTTCCTCCGCCTCAAGGTGGAGCAGAACCGAGAGCTCTTCCCACAGCAGCAAGGCGATCAGAATATCCAACTCCAGGACATGCGCAAGCAGGCCAAGAGCGCAGTGTGGCCTGAACAAGGCACGCTTAATGCGCAGGCCCGGGCTATCGCTGCAGCCCCAAACGATCAGCAAATGACTCGCTGATGATGATCATGGCTCTTCAAGATCGACTCTATACTTCTTGCGATGACAGTACTCCCGATATTCCGGCCCGGGTTCTGATGTCCTGTAGACCCACGAGCCCGTATCGGTGGATGCCAATCGTCAGTCGATAGACAAGCGTCCGACATGGAGCTGCTCGTCCGTCGCGCTGCCGTGAGCGGATCCCGCGCGGTGCTGCTGCAGCACGCTGGCGCCGTGTCCGTGCCCATTGCAACCTACCGGTCCAAGTCGCGTGATGTGAAGCGATCGGCTGGAGCCGGTAAGAAGCCCAGTGCTCCACGTAGCAACAGACGATCCGATGGCGACTCGCGCCAGCAGCATCAGCACCGTGAACGCAGCAACCCTGCAGCTGAAGTTGCTGCGGAGGCCGCACCGCCACGCGATCTGGAGAAGGAGTGGAGCGATCTGCGTGCTCGTACGGTCTCCATGCCGCCGCCGGTGGTGCCGCTGCGCACGCGCCAGGAGATCCAGAACAAGATGCGCATGCGTCGCCTGGGTCTGCTCTCGGAAGAGGACGAAGTCGATGACTTCGATATGGGCATGCACGCTCCTCCTCCGCAGCAGCGAGAGCCCAAGAAAGAGTCGCGCCAGCAACAGCCGCAGCGCGATCAGCAGTACAATCGCAGCCGCGGAGGCCAGGACGAAGACTCGCACCACCGCTTCACATCGAGACGCCCGGTCGCGGCCAAAGACAAGCAATTCGCCAACATGCAGACAGCGCCTGACGATGTCGTGGACCGCGAATTCCTCATGCCGGACGAACCGGACGAGCCGCGAGCGCTGGATGTCGCAGTGATCGGCCGACCGAACGCAGGCAAGTCATCCATCATGAACGAATTGCTGGATGTCACGGTGAGTTGCGCGTCTTCTTGCTTCGTGAATCCGCACGAACTGCCTTGATTGATCGCGCCTGCGTCTGCCAGATCTCTGCTGTGTCGGCCAAGTACAACACCACGCGCGACCGCGCGCTGGGCATTTTGACCAAGAAGGACTGCCAGATCGCGTTCTACGACACGCCTGGTCTGATCAAGCCTAAGTACGTTCTGCCGCTCATGCCCATTGGTGGTGTAACGCTCCGTATTTACTGAGTTTTGCGTGACAGGGAGAGCCATGAATACGTGCGATCGCTGGTCACGACGGCTGCCGAGACTGTGCAGAGCGTCGACTTGTCCATGCTCGTGGTCGACTCAGTCAAGCGCCTGGACGAGCATGCGATGGAGGCGCTGGAAAAGGTCATCATCACGTCGGCTCAGGAGGCGGCTCCGATCATGCTGGTCATGAACAAGTACGACCTGGTGGGCGACCGAGAGGAGCTCAATCTGACCTTAAAGATCAAGGATCTGTCGCAGATGATCGAGGAAATCTACGGCAGCCACTACGACGCCGACGAGTCTTCGTTGGAGATCGACCCGCTGTCGTACATTGGCGACAACGCCCTCAAGGTATCGGCCACGAAGGGATACGGCATGAAGCGTCTGAAGAAGACGCTGCTTGACTTGGGTGTCGATCGTCCATGGTGCGTTCTTGCGTTCGACTTTCCTCTATAACACTTTGCGAAGCTTACTCATGGCCGCTCTTGCTTTGATCTGTAGGAGCTACCACTCGTCTGTCACGTCCGACCGATCGGATCTGGATCTGGTGACTGAAATCATTCGCGAAAAGCTCTTCCGCCGCTTCAACAAAGAGCTGCCGTACAGCTTCGAGCAGGAAAACATGTACGTGTCACTCAATAGTGCAGGTGGTCACGTAGCTAGATGACTCACTCGCCATCACCTAATCATGTAGTGGCTGGACCAAGTTCAAGGACAACAGCGTGCGCATCGATCAGGATATCTTCGTGCCGGCGCCTCGCATCCGCAAGATGGTGATTGGCAAGAACGGCGACACTATCCGCCAGGTCGGCATTGCGGCGCGTTACGACATTGAGGCTCTGTTGAAGCGCCCCGTGCATTTGTATCTGAATGTGCGTGTGAGATAGGCCTCTGAAACGTGCTGGAGAGATAAAGAGATTCAATAGACAGCACCAGGTGCAGCCATTTTCTGACTGACCATCCATTTCGGATATGGCTACAGTCCAATCACCCACATGTATCTGCATATATGATTGGGTTATTCATTGACTCTTTAAATTGCCCAACCTATGAGATGATACATTGGTCGGTCGTTGCATTTTGGGTTTTTCTAGAACAACGAGTATCGTATCCATGGAGTTCAAGCACGAGGGCAACGCGCTCTTTGTCGAGGAGCGCTACGTGGACGCCATCGCCTGCTACACCAAAGCGCTGCAGCAGGATCCAACAGACGCCGATGCGCTGTCCAAGCGCGCAGCTGCCAGCCTCAAGATCCTCAGGCTGCAGGACGCGCTCTCGGATGCGACGCAAGCAGTCGCGCTAGACGGCTCTTTGGCCATGGCCCAGCTTCGCAAGGGGTGAGGACGACAGCTATCAGTGGAGTAAGGTACACGACCAAATTCTTACGCTTTTTGTTTGTAATTGGTGCCGTAGAACTGCACATTTTGAGCTGGAGCAGTACGCCGAAGCCAAGAATGCCTTTGAAGCTGGCGAAAAGGCGGCGGCTGATGACGACGCTCTGCGCAAACGGTTCAAGACCTGGATCCGCAAGTGCGACGCAGAGCTGGAGAGTGAGTCGATGAAGAGCTTGTGTGGAATGGGTGGACTCTAATCTTGCTGCGACTTGCGATCAGGTGAAGAGGAGATCGTCATTCCAGCGGGTCCAATCTCTCCTGTGAGCAATCAGACCGCCATATCGCCACCAAAGCCAGCGGCAGTCTCGATCCGGTATGCGAGCGCTTGCTGAGTGCCACTGAATTGCTTTGTCTACTGATTGGGGCTAATCGGGGCTTGATAGACACGAGTGGTACCAATCGTCGACCCATGTCACGATCTCCGTCCTGCAGAAGAAACTTGCGCAAGAAGACGTCGACGTGTCGATTGAACCCAAGAGAGTAAGATATATGTGAAGTTGCACTGCCGCTCACAGACTTGTGTTGGTCTCTGACATTGAAGCGCATTGGTTTGTAGCTGTGTGTTCGTGTCAAAATCAATGGCGAGTGGGTGGATGCGCTCGAAAAGGCGCTCTTTGACAGCGTTGTCACGAGCGAGTGCTCCTGGAAAGTGCTGGGCACGAAGGTCGAGATCAAGCTCAAGAAGACCAACCACAGCCACTGGGACCAGCTCGACGAGGCTGTGTGTCAGCGCGGAGCGCAGATCATCACTGGCCCCGCCGCAGTCTTTGAAGAGAAGGCCGCCCCGCCGCGTCCGTACGCCAGCAAGCGCGACTGGAACCACATTGAAAAGGAGATCGGAGAAGAGCTGGAAGCTGAGAAGCCCGAAGGAGAAGAAGCCATGCAGAAGCTGTTCCGCGATATTTATGCCAAGGCCGACGACGAAACGCGCAAGGCCATGAACAAATCCTTCGTAAGTGCTGTGCTTCCTCCCCGCTTGCATTCACATGGCCATGGCATGGCTCACATGTTGCTGCTGCATTGCTACTAGCAAACCTCGGGTGGCACTGTCCTGTCCACCAACTGGAAAGAAGTCGCCGAGAAGGACTACGAAAAGGAGCGCGTGGCTCCACAGGGCATGGAGTGGAAGAAGTCCGGCTGAGCGAGTATGCATATCGAGAGGTTCATCGTGCGAGAATATACCTGTCAAAACGAATAGCACGAACACATACACCTGCATAAATTGATGAGTGTGTATGCCTCTGTTCAGGGTGCACGGTACGCCTCCCGTTTGAATTCCTGGGAGCACCGTCACCAGCGTGAAGCATGTCCGATGCAGCAGTCTCGGACCGCGTGGCTGCGGCGTTGGCCATGCGCCAGGCGCAACAGCGGCGGATCCAGGCGGCGGCCTCCAGCGGTAGCAGCAGCGAAAGCGGCGACCAGAGCGACGACTCTAGCGGTAGCGACCGGGCCTCACCTTCACCCGCGCGATCACCGCCCGCGACGGTAAAGAAGCCACGGAAGCAAGCTGCGCCCACACGACAGCCTGTATACGCCAGAAGGACCGGTGCTCCAGGGCCGACGCCTGCGCCCGCGAAGACCAAGCGCCGCGCCAAGCCGGGTGTGAAGGTGCTGCAGGAGATTCGACAATACCAGCGGAGCACGGAGCTGCTGCTGCGCAAGCTTCCATTCGCACGGCTTGTGCGAGAGCTCCAGCTCCAGTATGCGCGACGACAGTTCAGATGGCAGGCAGAGGCGCTGCTTGCTCTGCAGGAGGCCACAGAGGCGTATCTTGTCAGCCTCTTTGAGGACGCGTACGTGTCATTCATTCCATCCAGTATGGCCGTCTGATTGATGATTGACTGACTAATGGGCTGTGTAGAAACCTCTGCGCCATCCACGCCAAGCGCGTGACGCTCATGGTCAAAGACGTGCAGCTGGCACGACGCATCCGAGGCCGGACGCATGGAGAATAAATAGAGGGAGCCCAGTGAGAAGGGAAGAGCGACGACAGGTCAGTCAGCAGCGGGGTTTTGAAGACGTGGCGTGTTTGATTATAGGCGACAGAGTAGCTTTCTGGGGGCGAGAGCCGAGATATCCGTGTAGGAAGGAGGAAGAATACATTTTGCAGGTCTGTCTGTCCTGCTTATATATCCATTGGAGTCACAAGTGCCTCGTTACCCATCACTCCACTTCTGGCCCTGTGTTCGCACTCGCATTCTCTGAAGATTCTGTCGAGGGCTTGCTCGAGGGCGAGCCAGGCCATGCAGCTCGGCCAAGAAATTGCGACTGTAGTTTCTGTACTGACGCTCTCGCTTTCAGATTTCTCGAATACGTAGGCCGGCCCAGATAGCGCTTGGCGAGGTCTCTGCCGATGGCAGCCATCGTCTCCGTGCACTGCAATGCATATGGAGTTGTTAGTTTGATCGGCATGGGTGCCAGCACAAAGATCCAAGTACGAACCAGTGAGTGACCACTGCGTTGTGGGCAATAGTGTTTGCACGATGCAAGATCAGAGGAGCAGCTACAACACATATTGTCAGTGAATCAATGGCTCTAGTCCAAACAGAACACGAGAGGACCCACGTTTTGGTATCAAAGCGCTCACGGATCTTGCGTTTCCAGTCTTCTACGATCAATTTTGCTTCCTTGGCATTGGACGTCGGCCCCACTTTGACAGCCACTTCGTACTCGCTCTCTGGATCAAGGAACTGATAGTCTTGGAACAGTTCCTGCTCACAAAGCGTCAGCAAGGGAAAACCTTGGACATATCAACATGCGGCCATCTATCTTACCTGCTCATTACTGGGCTGCTCAAACATGTTGCCTGGCTCCCGTTCCCAGATCTTCTTGGTTGTAACGTACGGCGGTGACACGGATGAGCATGAACCAGCGAGATACGCCTTCATCTCTGCGGCATCAGCTCCTTCGTAAGGACGGTCTAAGTCGCACAAGAAGATCCGTTAGTTATACCAGCCCTTGCCATTCAACCCAACTACTTCGCCTGGTGAACGACTTACCGAGTTGGATCTCCCGCGTCAACGGATCGTAATGCGTAGCAAAATACTCGGTATCGTTCAGCAGAAGCCGGTCGTCAAGTGGGAAGTACTTGGCCACGTCTTCAGAGGCAATGGCAATACTACTCGCCTTTTTCACAGCCAGTGCGCCTGGAAACGGATGCGTCGACGCTTTCAATAGCACGGCATAGTACCAGGCCTGCCGTGTTACTGGAGTATAAGCTGGTTGTGTCTTGGTTGTTAGCGATCTGATCTCGCTAGCAGCCACCGGCAATTCGTCATGCTCAGAAAGACTGCTCTCGCTTCTGGAACTTGATGTCTCTGTAGCTGCTGGCTGCAGCGCTGGCGTCTGCTTCACGCCCTGGATCAGTTTCAGCAGCAGACCGACCCACGTGGCGCCCACAGGCTTGCCGATCGTTGATACTGGCGCCACAAGCGACAGATCGTATGACCACGCTTCCAGCTTGAGCCTGTTGATAAACTGCTCGTTGGAATAGACGCCATCGAGAAACAGCGAGCTCAGATGCGCTAGTCGACCGTCCGCACTATCACCAAACAGCGTGGCCACGTGCTTCCGCAGAAGCTCGTCGAAAGCGACCGAGTCGCGGCATTGTGCTACAGTAACGAGCAGCACATCACCAGCAGCCAGCCAGGTAAGAAAAAAGTCAGTGCGATGCTCAGGGGCGGAGTGGGATCACGCTGTCGCACGCGGAAGAGCAAGCGATAATGGGTGACCTGGGGCATTTTCTCACCGCTCAGAAGGGAGTCAAGCAGGCCCGCGGTCTCGCGCGTGAACTGCTGCTGGTGCTGATGCCGGATGAACGGCCATAGATCGCGAAGGAACAGCGCCGATGCGATGGCCGTCTGCATGTGCAGCAGCGTGCGCCAGCGTTAGCATCATTCTGAACAGCTCTGGTCGGCAATGAACTGAGCATAGTCGTCCTACCTTTGGGTTCACTTCCTGTGACGACACGCGAGTGGCTACACATTGCAAGAGAGTGAGTCGTTGAGACTCAGCGAAACGAGTCAGCATGACCATGGTCATGGGGACGTACTGGCGGCAGCTTCCGCTGTGGCCAGCACTTGGACAATCTCCCCATGCGGCCGCGACAGCGTGCGCACGAGCGAGAGTGCGGTCAGTCCCGATCGGTCGTGGGCCAGCGGGTCCGCGCCGCGCTCCAGCAAAGCGTTCACGACGTCCAGGTATCCCGCCATGGCTGCGACATGCAGCGGCGTGCGACCGTACTATAATGCACACACATTACATGCTTGCGTGAGCTCCTACTGGATGCATACGCCTGCAGAAGATACGTCCATGTCCGATCCATGTGGAAGGAAAGAATGGCATGCAGTACGCACCACATCCCGCACGTTCGAGTCAAAGCCGACCTGGTCGACTAGAAGCTGCACCAGCTTCACCTTGAGCGGTTGCCGCGCCATGGACACATCTACTGCGACATGCAGCAGAGTCGTGCCGGCTTCGTTTCGAAGCTCGCGCGCATCCAGTCTCCAGTGCTTGAGGCCGTCGCGGGTCGCGATCACGCCCGTGTCCAGCCACGCCGCCAGCGTCGCGTGCTTCCCGGCGCTGACCTGGTCGAACAGCGCATGAAGCACTGCGTTCGCGGTGGCCTTGGCCGTGGCGTATCGGGTGGCCTGCAGGAACACCAGATCTTCCTGTTCTCGCTTGGTCACAGCTTCAAGCAGCTGCGCCTGCAGCTGAGCTACCTGCGCCTGCAGGATTGCGACCTCGCGGCTGCCAGCGGCGCCCTCATCAGCGTCGGATCTGTCGCTTATGCTCCAGCGCTGCAGCATTTCCAGGCACGCGACCTCCATTGCCCGTGCGTGAGCTTCACGAACTCAGGTCCGCGATCTGCGCGGTTCCGTCTTTGGCAGCGCGGTAAACGGGACGCCATCACCCATCCTCGCTCGGTAAAATTCGAATGGGAAGAGAAAAATTACGGTCCTACTATGTACCAGTAGGTCAAAATTGCAGAAACCATGCAAACTGCGCAGCTGCTGAAAACCCCTCCAGACCTGTGTAAACAGAATGGACACTCTTGAAGAGAGGGGAAGCTTTATAAAACCTCAAAATTATGGATACGACCGGGAACTTTCCGTTTTTTTATATATTTTAAATTGCACGTTGTGTATACTACACTGTCGACCATCCTTGTCGCTCCAGATGCTGAACTGATGATGCCAGGTTTGGCACTGGCATGAAGAAGGAAGCTTGCCAATCGCAATTTCGCCTGAAAGGACGGAGCCTCCACACATGCATGCGCGCACTTGTGTTTTTGAGTACCTGGAAGCTGAGACATGGCTCGTCACTTGACCTCCTGTATACCTACCGTTGGACCATATTTCTGTGAAAAATATGATACTGTACACGGATATTCGTTCTTCCCACCTATCATTTCCCAGAAAAAGTTCCGCTTTTCGTGGTCGTCTCTATACTTTAACCTAGTCTTTCTTTTTTGTATGGGAGCCGGACCCAGCTGACCAATACGTCAGTGTTTTTTACTGGGTTTTCTGACGGTCGGTCGGGTGGTCGGTCGGTCGGCATTCAGCTGTGTTGCAGTCAGGCCCCCCCCCCAAACGGAAACGCGCCGTGCTCATGGCCAAGCGCCATCGCAGACAGCGCGCAGGCTCATCCGGCGGCTCACAGGGCTCGGTGAGCAGCCCCCGCGGGTCCTCCGACGCCACAGACAGGTCCTCCGCCGAGTTGGACGACATGGGAGTCCCCACTGCGGCCGCTCCCACGTCCCCGCGGCTCGCGTGGCTGCACTCGTTCCTGGCGAAAGTGCATGCGCCCGTGATCGCCGTCGATCTTTCGGGTGCGGTTACCTTCTGGAACAAGCCCGTGACCGCGATCACAGGGTACGAAGGCTGCGAGGTCGTCGGGCGGTCGTTATTGGAGTTTCTGTGGACGCCAGCGCACGCCGATCTGTCCAGTGTGCTCGATGCCGCTGGCCAGGAGACCACGCTCTTCTTACGCACGACAGCCGGCCATCAGACGCAGATCCAGACCGTGTTTACGCCCATGGTCGATGAACACGACGTCGAAGTCGGGCTGTATTCGATCGGAGAGTACATGACCACCGCGCGCGAAAATGGCTACGACCACTCGTACACGCTGGCGCTGCGCCACGCCAAGACACCGATCTTTGAGCTAGATCGCGACGTGACTGTGACCGCGTGGAACGTCAAGATGACCGAGATCACTGGCTTTTCCTACAAGCAGGTGCTCAAGCGCGCATTTCTGCCCATGGTCGAGAGCGACGATGTGCGCGCGCGATTGGAAGCGCAGATCAAGGCTACGTTAGAGACAGGCGTTGCCAGTGAAGAGATCGAGTTCCACCTCGTTACGGCCAACAGAACTCGACTGGAGCTGGTGCTGTGCTTCACGCCACGATTGGATCCCTCCGGCAAAGTTACTGGGCTTGTAGCTATCGGGATGGACGTCACAGAGCGATACACGACCGAGATCAACTATCGCAATTTTGTGGACTCGGCCAACGCGCCGATCTTTACTGTGGACGAAAGCAATCGGATTCTGTTTGCTAATTCGAAAGTGCTTGCAGTCAGTGAATATTCATTGGGAGAAACGATTGGAACAAATTTGGTTGAATCCTTCATCGCCCCTGAAGGCCGCGCGACGGTCTCTGCCGTGTTTAAGGACGCGTTCAAGGGTATTGAAACATCAAGTATCGAGTTCCCGCTGATCACAAAATCAGGCCGAAAGGTGGAAGTTCTGGTGAATGTCACGCCACAGTTTGACCGTACAGGGAAAATCACGAATATCACTGGTATTGGTCAAGATATCACTGAACGTATCATCCACGAGCAAGAACACAGTCGCCTGATAGACACTGCAAATGCGCCGATTTTCGGCGTGAATGCTGAGTTTGAAATTATCATGTGGAACAAGAAGGTAGCTGCGATCACGCAATACATGCCCGAGGAGATCATGGACCGGTGTTTACTTGATTTTATATCCCCAGAAGATTGTGCGGACGTTCGCAAGGTGCTATCGAAGGCTTTGGGCGGCGTTGACACTGTGAATTTCGAGCTTCCAATGACCGCGAAATCTGGACGAAAATTGGATCTCGTGCTGAATGTGACCCCAAAATACGATCATATTGGAACTATATCTGGGGTTGTCGTGATCGGACAAGATGTCACAGACCGACGAACACAAGAACAAGAGTACACTCGACTGATTGATACGGCAAATGCGCCTATCTTTGGCGTTGATCGAAACGGTTGTGTTAATATTTGGAATCGAAAAGCAGCTCAAATCACGGAATACTCTGTGCACGATGTTCTTGGCGTCAACTTATTGGAGAGCTTTCTCCCTCCTGAATATCATGAAGAGGTTGGTGGAGCACTAGCCAAGGCAAACGATGGAATTGAAACTGCAAACTTGCAATTTCCGTTGATTACTCGAAGCGGCCGGCGGATAGAGATTTTATTAAATGCAACACCACGGTATGACGAGATGGGTATGATCATTGGAGTGGTTGGCATTGGCCAAGACATTTCAGTTCGAATTGCTCAAGAACAGGAGTATATCCGCTTGATTGATACAGCAAATGCACCTATCTTTGGTATCGATCTGGAAGGATGTGTGAACATTTGGAACAAAAAAGCAGCAGAAATTACTCAATTTACTACTGACGAAGCGCACGGAAAGGACCTTGTCAACAGGTTTGTATCCGATGAAAACCGAGAAGCTGTCAACACCGCTCTGGAAATGGCTCTGCAAGGTGCACAAACTGAAATCTTTGATTTTCCTCTCATCACCAAAACAGGGCGTCGTGTTGAAATTGTGCTGAACGCTACTCCCCGATATAACGAATTGGGCCACATTGTGGGAGTTGTGGGAATTGGTCAAGATATTACTGATCGAATTGCTCAAGAGCAAGAATATACGCGTCTTATCGATACGGCCAACGCTCCGATTTTCGGTGTCGATGAAGAAGGCCGAGTGAACATCTGGAATAAAAAAGCAGCTGCAATCACCCAATACACGCCGTCAGACGTCATGGGAGAAAATCTTGTGGAAAAATTTATCACTGAAGATTACAAACAGGCAGTGGGATCAGTGCTATCAAAGGCTCTGCATGGAACAGAAGCAGCCAATTTCGATTTCCCACTCATCACGAAAGCAGGGCGACGTGTGGAGATCTTACTGAATGCAACACCGCGATTTAATGAACACGGTGCCGTCATTGGTGTGGTTGGCATTGGCCAAGATATCACTGATCGTCTTGCTCAGGAGCAAGAGTACACGCGATTGATTGATAAGGCAAACGCTCCGATTTTTGGTGTTGATGTTTCAGGTCATTTAAATATCTGGAATCGTAAAATCGCCCAAATCACGCAATATTCGACGGAGGAAGCGCTAGAAAAAAATCTGGTCTCCAAGTTTATTTCGGAAGCCTATCGAGAAAGTGTTGCGAGTGTGATCTCAAAAGCACTTCAAGGTGATGAATCCGCCAATTTTGAGGTGCCGCTGATCACCAAGGCAGGCAGAAAGGTCACAATTCTCCTTAATGCTACAGCACGATTTGATCAGCTTGGTCAAATTGTTGGTGTTGTTTGTATTGGTCAAGACATCACTGATCGAATTGCGCAAGAGCAAGAATATTCTCGTTTGATTGATACGGCAAATGCTCCAATCTTTGGTGTTGACCAAGATGGCCTTGTGAACATCTGGAACAAGAAAGCTGCTGAGATTACGCAATATACAACAGCGGATGTGATGGGAGAAAACCTGGTGGAGAAATTCATCACCAAAGATTATCGCAATGCTGTGAAGTATGTGCTAGCAAAGGCTCTAGACGGAGTGGAAACTGCCAACTTCGAGTTCCCCCTGATCACGAAGGCTGGTCGTCGTGTGGAGATCCTGCTGAATGCCACATCGCGATACAACGAACACGGCAAGGTCATGGGTATGGTTGGTATCGGCCAGGATATCACAGACCGTATCGCTCAGGAGCAGGAGTATGCACGCTTGATCGATACGGCTAACGCACCTATCTTCGGTGTCGATCAAGCTGGAAGAGTAAATATTTGGAATAAGAAGGCTGCTGGGATCACACAGTACGCGCCGTCCGATGTTATGCGTAAGAACCTCGTTGAAGAATTTATCACCGAGGATTTCAAGGATGCAGTACGATCTGTTCTGTCGAAGGCTCTCGGCGGAACGGAGACAGCTAACTTTGAG